>JAVTVY010002029.1:0-34607 GCA_036873755.1 Hanleya hanleyi
TTACAGCTCCATGAATTTATTCTGAAATAAGCATCAACCATTTATTCAACGGAATATTAGTAAATATAACTCCATGACCCACCTAACGGCATACAGTGCTGCCTGTGTGGAGTTATTGTGATAACTAAACGTAGTAGTTATATTCAACCATCCCCCAGTGTCCTCGAAACAAATATTGATAAATCAAGTATCAGGACATAATCGGATTCCGAATTTGAACTGTGATTAATCTGTCATCTTTAAAATCTTCTCGCAGGTAATATCATATAAAGTTTGGTTTTCTTTCCCTCATGATTGTCCCAAACAACTGTTAGTGATAAGATCGCTTTGGGGAACACACTTAGGCAATTTCTAAAGTTTATCTTAAGTCTTTCTTATCTTTGTCAGATCAACCTAACTTAGGATGCGTACATATGAAATTAACGCGGCCCTGAAATGCCGATATGTGTTCAAATTTGAAGCACCAACTATAATGGCGAAGAATATAGGATTATGGTCCTATCCAATCGGATCCAATATGATTTCAAAAAATTCTGTCTGATCCTATAGATCTTTTGGTGAGAATAATGAGACATAATGTTTAACACAAACCTTAGATCCGGGATTCAGCGGTCAGCAGTCCTGCATGAATATTAGATCTGAGATTCAGCGGTCAGTAGTCCTGCTTGAATATTAGATCCGCGATTCAGCGGTCGGCAGTCCTGCATGAATATTAGATCCGAGATCCAGCGGTCCACAGTCCTGCATGAATATTAGATCCGAGATTCAGCGGTCGGCAGTCCTGCATGAACATTAGATCCGAGATTCAGCGGTCGGCAGTCTTGCATGAATATTAGATCCAAGATTTAGCGGTCAGCAGTCCTGCATGAATATTAGATCCGAGATTCAGAGGTCAGCAGTCCTGCATGACTATTTTCCGCGTCCATACTCGAAATAGCTCATTCTCAAACACGATTACCACAAACACTCAAGTTGATTTTGCAAGGGACTAAATCTAAACTGAACATTCACAACCACAGAAGATACCTGTACTTCTTAAAAATGCATTGCAGATTCACCTGTGCGCTTGATCGATTATTAACTGTACTGATGTCGCACTTTTGCAACAGGTCAACCCGACTTTCAATTTCGTTTAATCAAAACAGGGGCAGGTGTAGTAGTGTCTAGTTTGCCTCCGTAGAGAAGCCGGTTAGAAGTAAGAGATTCATATGGCTTAGAAAAGACAGCGGTTCCACTTATCTTTATAGTATGCAGGTGGGTGGTTTTCCAGAAAGGATAATATCGTCAGCGAGATGCCACATTTATATCACTCGGCTTTATGCGCAGAAGTTTAAGGAATGAATTCCGAAATTGTGGTAATCGCTTGTGGTAAATGAGCGGATTCATCCCAGAAATTAGTAGACCTAACAGGGTGGTTGAAATTCTAATCTGATTCACCCAAGGCGGTATGGGCTCTGACCTGTTCAAAATGCTCATCTCCCAGAGGAGAAAAATGTCAAAGGGAATGTTGCCCAACGCGAACAAACCAACAACAAAGCTCAAAGTTTTTGCGGCCTTCGTATTTTGCATGAAGAGCTTGTTTTCTTTCTTTTGACGACGTCCATCTACCGTATCCACGGAAATAGTTTGGCGGTGGATCTCCTTGGCCTTGTCGTTGGCCGTCAAAAAAATTCGGCCGTTAAGGAATGCAATGACAACCAGGACGATGAACATTAGACATATAGGATATATGATGTACAGTGAAGGTAAAACGAGTGTGAAGCTACACTCCTGGCACTGATCCCAATTGTTCCAACCAAAAAGAGGAAGAGAGCCGTAAATCAGGTTGATCCCCCAAATCAACACGCACATGGATACTGTTCTGGACATGGAGAGAAGTGTTGGATACTGATAAGGTTTATGAATGGCTACATAGCGATCGATGGAAATCAGCAGCAGAGTGAATGCCGATGAAACAACGGAAACTGCCATAATGGTGTATCGAAGAAGACATACAGTAGAATATGCCTTCAAACTCGGCACGAGGAAGAGTAAGATATGTAAGGGCAATGCGACCACGCCCAAGAGAAGATCGGCTATTGACAGATTGACAAGGAAGATATTTCTGGTGGTTCTCAATTCCTGGAACTTGTATACCGCTACCAAGACCAGAATATTACCAAATGATATAAAGAACGCGATAAAAAGCTCCAAGATCACAAACGGCACATTTGATGTTTGGAATCTGTTGTCTGGTAAGTCCAAGCAGTTGGTGGCATTGTCAGGAATTTGTTTGAATACTGAACCATTGTCATACATAATGCTGAGTAACGTGTCCTGTATAATAATGGCGATGACGATACGTCCGTCGGTAGAGATGTTTTAATGTCGGGTCCAGTACTAATCACCAAAAATGAGAATTTCACCGGTCAGAAAAGTGATTGACCTCAATGTGGGTGTTGTTGACCGGTGAGTACTTTACTCTCTGTGTGTTTGTGAAAACGTCTGTCAACTGACCCGTGGGATAGCGACAAGATGAATATTCCGAGTTAAAGTCGTATTGAACTACAGCGATGGACACTCAGTCCCAGTGCTTCAAGTCACTTTTGCCGCCCATGCAGTTGAGTGAATTACACTGCCGTTCTCACTGATAACTGTCCCACACTGACAATCAGTTGATTGCTTCCTTGCTTTTAACTGAGCTAGCACAAGGTTTCCAAATAATGCCGAGTATTGCTTCCACGAAACTCTTGTGATTTGAAAGCTCTGTGTGAGTCTTGGCCTTCGGACTGTCAACTTGCGTTTATCTTTGTTAAATCTCTGTGCCCTTCTCTATTAATTACATGTAATATGTTTTACTCACACTTCGCTATCTGTGCTCTGAGGCGAGACTGATTATGATCTGTCTACCTGACTGTTTGGATTCCCATAGCTATTAACGTGATACATTTTTTTTTGTCAAACACTCTTTCCGTTTATTGATTTCTTTCTTTTGAATTTACCGTAATGTTTCTCGTAATGAATTCAACCTTTGATTGATTGATTGATATTTATTCACCATATAGCAACATAACAATAGAATTAACTTTTAACAATGGTACAATAATGGTTCAGAAAATACATATATAAGTAAATAATGGTTGATGAGATAATATCGGGAATAAAACCTGGATGGGCTTGTTCTATAGTAATTTAGTTTATATGATAATAAAAAATAGATTTAAGCATATAGATATTTTCTAATATAGAATGGTGAATTATAAGAGAGCTGAGAGAGATAAATTACATTTGATTTGAACGTATATACAAAGGGAATAATAGTTACATATATGTACTTGTGGTACATAAAACACAACATTATAGTGTGCCCATTTAATTAGTCGTCTTCTTTGGAGCTTGTCAAAAATCAATAGCTAACTCTGCATCAATTTTATTTTTTGCATCGTGTAGAACAAACTGAACTTTACAAAATGATCACCATAACTCCGTGATGTGGATAATATATAACGCTTGAAATAACTTTGTAATAATCTCTGTATGAAAATCCAGTACAGTTGTTTCATGAACGGAGTCTCAATTACATAGAGCGACGTCATAATATTCGTGTTGGCCAGTACAATGGTCAACTATGCCGTGTACGGTCATACACGCTTAAAACTAAAGTGTTGAAACTTACTCGTAAAGTGTTGAAATAACCCTTTAAGTGTGTCCACAGGGACAACACTTAAAGAGCAGTCCCTGTGGACACACTTAAAGGGTTATTTCAACACTTTACGAGTAAGTTTCAACACTTTAGTTTTAAGCGTGTAGATGAGTGTGCGGCAACTTCACTGTCATGACTGCATGGGATTTAAGCCACGCTCCCACGGACCGCCTGTTATTACTTTATTAATGACCTTTGTATCAGTGAGCATGAATATATTATGACGTCTCCCTATGTAATTGAGGTCCGATTCATGAAACAGCTGTATTGGAGTTTTATATGGAGAGAATCACAAAGCTATTTCAAGCATGATATATTATCGATATCACGAAGAAATGGTAGTCGTTTTGTAGAGTTCAGTTTGTTCTAAATGCTGCAAAAAAAGAAAATATATGCAGAGCTAACTATTGATTTTTGACAAGCTCCAAAGTAGACGACTAATTAAAATGGACAGACTTTAGTAATATTTTCCAAGCGTCGCGTTAGAAAATAATAAAATATTTGATAACTATGATACAATGATATATATATATATAACTATGATTATATACACACACACATATATATATATACACACACACACACACACACCAATATATTTGAGGCTTAATGTCCTGATATTAAATAACTTTTTACGATAAGCTGTTGAATTGTCATTTTACTTTTTAATTTTGTGTTTCGCGAGTTGTTAGGTGGTCTCTTAATCTTTTTTTGAATAATAATATGGAAGTAATTGACTTGAGTTCTGTGTTAAGTTGATTCCATATTCGCGGTCATTTAATATATATAGTATAAAATGATAGCTGAGAACTGTAAACGGTCGTTACAAATTGAGGCGTTTCTGTCGTGGTTGGTATTGATGAATGTTATGCAGTCTAGTAAAGTAAGTTTGAAAGCGAATTGCTAATGAAATTGGTGGGTGTATTTTTATGGATTAAGATGATTATATAGTCGTTGATTTTATTGAAAGTTAACATGTTCAGTTGTATGAATAATGGTTCAGTATGTGCGTATTTAGGTTTTTTGCAAATAATACGAACCAGTCGTTTATGTAGAACAGTAAATGGAGCAGTGTGAGTAGAAAAGCTTCGCCCATACTTCCTATAGTGCCTTTGCACGGAAATGTGTCCATATACCATGGAACGTCGATTTACCTTTCTCATATCAGTCATATCGACATAATCGGTCCGATCGGGTGTTACAGATTGCCGTTCAGCAGGGATCATTTTAAAAATCCTGTTGTCAATTAAAAATGAACTGCGCAAAAGTTATCTTTTCCCATCACGTTATTTCGCTATACCGCTAATTCACAACTTGGTCTGATTCTGCTGATGTACGGGCCAATTATCTATTACCCACACGAACAAGCTGCATTACTACTGGGACACATTTATATAATATAAAAATCGCCTTAATTCTTGATTATTTAAAATGCTTCATCTTGGTGGTCACAAAGTCACAAAAAAACCCGGCCGGTAGACGTCATAAACCGTTACGATCGAAGACAATTCAGTGGAAAAGTTTCTGTATTTTGAAACGTAATACAGTAGGGTTGAAAAGACGACAATTCTCTGATGCTGGATAATTGATCAATCGGGCATAATTGACCAATTAGGAATCCCCAAACAGGCTCAAGTGGTCACGTGACTTGTATTTTCGATTCGGGGATTGCAATAAGCCGCAATAGGTTAACAGGGCGAGGTGTGAGCGGCAATACGTCTGAGGACGTCCTGACTTACTTCTGGGTTGATTACCGATGCGAACAACAGGGTAGAAGACCTAAATCCTATAAACGAGGAGATTCTCCATACCGAAGGTTGTCGTAATTCCCAAGAAGTGAGATGGCCATCCTCTAATATAAGGGAGCGGGCCCAGCATATCGACATGCCTTCGCGGAAAACTTGACTGGTGTCGAAGTCCGGTCACAAGGGGTAGGAGTCAACCGACACGTTAATTGACCGTAATTCGCGCGGTACCGTGCGAAACTTCTCAAACAGGGATATACCACCAATCGCCCCCATTCAGTGTTTCTCAAATTGTGTGATAAATATCGTGCACTGTTGGAAATTACCATCAAAGCAAGCTGGATCTCTTGCGCTACGTTTCGTTTCGCTGTAAACTGCTTGTGCATCAGAATACGTGGATTGATGATTATATTCATTGTTCTATCAAAGTGTTGAATCCCAGGGAAAATCGGTTTGGGTGTCAAAATCATACTATTTACTGGATGATTCAATTCAAAATACGATACACTTTGAAACGTTCTATTTTCGGGATGAAGCGATGACCCAAATCCTGGGGTGGATCCTGAAGCGGTCTACGAAAGGCAGAGCAGTAATCCCCAATCTAGTTTGTGCAAAGCTGAGAACCCACCAGAGGAAAGCATGCAGAGGGAGATTGACTGAAGACTCGAGAGTGAATGGATGGAAGATGGGAAAAGGGGTTTATCTTTGACTAAACTGGCTCTTCACATATCTGCGAAGGTGGGGTGCGGTTGCCCCTTAAGCCAATAGTATGGCCTGGTTAGATGACTTCTATTTTGGCTTTGGGGATTACAATTGGCCCGATGTGAAGTTATCAGGGCGAGGTGAGGGCTGTAATATGTGTGAGAACGTCTTGACTCACTCCTGGGTTGATTACCAATGCGAAACCCGGATGAGAAGACCAAAATCGTCCAGACGAGGCAATTCTCTGTATCGAAGGTTGTGGTATTTCCAATAAGTAAGGTCGCCATATTATCAATTCGTGGAAGCATTACCATATATGGGAGTTACACATCATATCGACACTGCTTCGATGAAAGCTTGACAGGTGCCCGAGTCCGGTCACAAAGGGCAGGAGACAGCAGGACGATAACTGACAGTAATTCGCGCGAAGCCGTGACAAGAAACGACATATGACATGTAATGACATCGGACCAGGTAGCCATACAGCAGCCTGCCATAACTGCACAATGAATTTCAGCCGATTATTCACATCAACAATTATACGGTATGCTCGTCTACCTTGTCTGTTTACAGACATTGACTTGTAGTGTTGATTTATAAAAGGAGCGGTCCATTAATGAGAGTTTTTTTAAAGTGAACGTAAAGGCTGTGACAACATACACGCTATGTGAAAGAACTATATTAAAAGTATCAGTTGGCAGCAACAAATATTTTTTGTGATTTTTTCTCTTCCGAAAAGAAATTTCCAAACACCGGAATAATTGACTGGTGCAACAATGGACTGGGGTCGGCCATGTTCGTCTATTGAGTAGCCTTGCGCCAATGAAAACGCTTGTTCGTAGCACGTGATATTTTCCTGTGACGTAGTATCACTTTGTTGTGGCATTGCGCATTGCGGAAACTTGTCGGGGCGCATGCAGTGATGGCAAGCAAAATACATCCGTCTCGGGTTCCTCTCTGCTAGAGTCGGAGAAGTTATCATTACACAGATTCCCGTTAGGGAAGCCGGATCTTCTTAAACAGTGCCTGCACAACATCGGCAGACTAGACTGTACTCCAACTGAGAAATCTGTGCTGTGTTCAGTCTATTTTAAAGTCGAATGTTTCCAACCTGACCTCTACGGAAGGCTGATGTTGACGCCCAGCAGGAGAGCTAGGAGGCGAAGGAAATTAAAAAAGATGCAATCCCAACAGAATTGTCGCATCGTAGATCAAAGACACCGAGGTCAACAACATCGATTCAGAAACGTCAGAGTGTGGAACTGTTAAGTGAGGTAAAAATAATTTTGTTACCGTTTGGCGGGACAGAGACACTGAGAGATAGGCATATTATATGAAGTGTCGAAATCTGGGTCTTCGATAACATGTTTACATGCTTACTGTGCTTTCTAACTCCACGAAGTAGAGAGCTCGAAGGTGATACGACGTAGCTGCTCTGATGTGAGATAGCCAACATGGCTGCGGCCGGGGAATACTAATACAACAGAGATCATTTCGTTCCTACTCGGTGCAAAAAAATCCCCAAAAATATTTGTTGCTGCTGTTTGATACTTTCATTGTAGTTCTTTCACACAGAGTGCATGTTGCCTCAGACTTTAGGTTCACTTTAACTTCATCAGGGCTAGGTCATATCTTATCATTTACGTCATTTATCTAGGTCATTTATTTTAGTCATATTTAGTCGAAAGCCATAACGTGGGACATTACATGGAAGGTGTATATGTAATCGAATCGTGTACATACTTCGTTAACTGACTGCCGTATGCATTTGTAATTGTCGGTAACCGGATGGCTTACTACATAATTATCTGCACTCATAGATACTGGCTTCGGTCAGTATCATCGCCAACTGTACATATATGCAAATTAGTATACCTCATACCAGATTTGTTTTTCCTGATTGGTAGGAACTCAGTCACATGTCGTGTAATTCCTGACAGCGCACGATCTCGAGGCGATACGGTACGATCTCGAGGTAGTTGCTCACAAGTGGTCTCTGGAATAGGCGATTCTTTTGCTAAAAAACATTTATCCAGAGCAACTATTAGTTAAATAGGGTTTTCTCTCACGTCGATTCTACGTCATTACAATTCTGACATAGTTAACTACCCATTTCTGGATAGCAATATTCCAGAAGGACCGCTCGGTAGCATTTCCTGGATCATGTGCAGATTGTGACGATTTTAATCAACGCCATAGAAAATTACTGCAGAAACTTCTCATACGGGGCTATATCACCAAACGTCGCCTTTCAAAATTTCTCAAATTCTGTGATAAATATCGTACTGTTGAAAAAATACGATCATAATGTGTAAGATCTCTGGCGCTACGTTTCGTAACCCGTGTCTAATTGCGCTTAAACACGGGGCTCGGGGCCGTTTGGAAAAATGTGTTTTGCATCACCATGCATTTATTCTGAAATAAGCATACATAGTAAATATAACTCCATGATCCACGTACTGGCATTCAGCGCTGCCTGTGTGGAGTTATTGCGGTAACTAAACTTGGTAGTTATATTCAACCATCCCCCAAGTGCCCTCAAAACAAATATTGATAAATACTTTATTTTTGCAACTTTATCAAACATGTATCATTTCCGTAATCAAGTACCAGGACATAATCCGATTCCGAATTTGAACTGTGTTAATCTGTCATTTTTATACGCCCGCCAAAAGGCGGACGTATTATGTGATGGCGGTTTCCGTCCGTCTGTCTGTCTGTCCGTCTGTCTGTCTGTCTGTCTGTCCGTCTGTCCGTCCCTCGTGTCTGGTCTATATCTTGGACAGTTTTTTATCCACTGTTCTAATTTTTGGTGAGTGGATACCCTACGGGGAGACGATGTGTCGCGTACCAAAATGAAGGTCGAGGTCAGAGGTCAAAGGTCGCTGGCCTAAAAAAGGAAATCACTGAAGTGTTCGTGTCCGGTCTATATCTGTGAACGTTTTCTATCCACAGTTGCAATTTTTCTTGAGTGGATACGCTAGGTGGAGACGATGTGTCGCGTACCAAACTTGAGGTCGAGGTCAGAGGTCAAAGGTCACTGTTGCCTAAAATCAGGAAATCATTGATCATTGACAGTTTTCTATCTACAGTTCTAATTTTTGGTGAGTGTATGCTCTACGGGGGATCGATGTCTTGCATACCAAATGTAGGTCGAGGTCAGAGGTCAAAGATCAGTGTGACAGAAAAAATCAGGAAATCATTAAAAATTTCTAATTTTTTGTGAGTGGATTCAATAGGGGAAATGAGTTGTCGCATACCAAATAATAGGTCAAGGTCAAAGGTCACTGTGACTCCAAAATCAGGAAATTATTAAAAATAAGATTTTTTTGTGTCAGTAGATACATTAGGGGGACACAATGTGTCGCCTACCAAAATGTAGGTCAATGTCAAAGGTCAAGGTCACTGTGACCCCAAAATTGTGAAATTGTTAAAAATCATTATTTTTTGAGTCCATTGAGAAATTACGGGGATTTTCGTCATGTACCGAAATTTAGATCCAGGTCCATAGTCAAGGTCGCTGTGACCCCAGAAGCAAGATCAAAGGTCAGTGTGACCTAAAAATCAGGAAATCATTAAAAATTACTAATTTTTTGTAAGTGGATTCAATAGGGTGAAATGAAGTGTCGCACACCAAACATTAGGTCAAGGTCAAAGGTCAAAGATCACAGTGACCCCAAAATCAGGAAATTATTAAAAATAACACGTTTTTGTATCAGTAGATACATTAGGAGGACACAATGTGTCACATACCAAAATGTAGGTCAAGTGACCTGGTCAAAGGTCAAGGTCACTGTGACCCCGAAATTGTGAAATTGTTAAAAATCATGATTTTTTGTGTCCATTGAGAAATTACGGGGAGAGAGTTTTTCATGTATCAAAAAGGGCAATAGCCAAGGTCACTGTGACTCCAGAATCAAGAAATCTTTGAAAATGACTTTTTTGTGTCAGTAGATACATTAGGGGGACATGATGTCTCACGTACCAAAATTCAGGTCAAGGCCGAATGTCAAGGTCACTGTGACCCCCAAAATCTTGAAATTCATAACAATCATGTTTTTTTTGTGTCCATTGATACATTGAGGGAAGACATGTGTCAGTCGTGTACCAAAATTTAGGTCAAAGGTCAAAGTCACTGTGACCCCAAAATCCGGAAATCATTATAAATAACTGTGGGTCAAAGGTCAAGGTCACTGTGACCCCATAATCAAGAAATCATTAAACGTCACATTTTCATATGCCTGTCGAGGACAAGGTCGTGTAATGCGATGAATGTTCTGTCCATTCATCCATTAACATTTGTTGTCCATGCGATATCTCTAGTTTCAAGGTATGGATTGGTACCAAACTTTGAGTATACCTTACTCGCATGGCAAAGAGGAGCCATACATTTTGAGATCAATTTGTCAAAGGTCAAGGTCACAGTCCCCCAAAACTGAATCAAGTTTAGCTGACTGTGTTAGGTTGGAATATTCAAAACGTATATATGGTATTGTCCTGTGAAGTTGTCTCTCATGTTTGAAAAAGCTACATTTAGTTGAACTGTTGCGAAATAATAACCATACATTTACTAATTTAATGGGGAGAGGGGTCCTTTATGAACTTCATACCTGTTTATTAACTCAAGAACAAATTTTTACTTCATCAGTTTCTTCTTCCTTCATGAAAAATTCCCTCGTCTGAAAGGAATCCATTTGCAGGAAAACTACTATTTTCTTGTGTTTGACTAAATTTGTCAATTTCAGTGTGGGATATGTGAGCTCTCAGCTCTTGCTTCAATGTCAACTAGTTACCAAGAGTTAAGCTCGTTTTAGTTTATCATTCAATATAAGATGTTATATATGTTACATTCTCAGAAGCACAAAATTGTAGACTAGCTACCAATTGGAATCAAGGCTATTAAACAACCTTGAAATTTGGACCAGTTACACGGGCGTATATTGAAGCCTCTTGGGCTCTTGTTAAAATCTTCTCGCAGGTAATATCATACAAAGTTTGGGTTTCTTTCTCTCAACACCAAATATTTATACGACTTTATGTTAGTGATAAGATCGCTTTGGGGAACGCACTTAGGCAATATCTAAAGTTAATCTTTGGTCTTTCTTATCTCCGTCAGATCATCCGGAGTGAAGGCCTGTTTATACTGAGCGCGAACGCGACCGCGACCGCGACCTCGACCGCGACCACTGCTACTTTCCGCGCGAATCATCGTTCGTACTGAAA
The DNA here is from genome assembly GCA_036873755.1 of Hanleya hanleyi. Classification (NCBI taxonomy): domain Eukaryota; kingdom Metazoa; phylum Mollusca; class Polyplacophora; order Lepidopleurida; family Hanleyidae; genus Hanleya; species Hanleya hanleyi. The sequence continues at coordinate 11,353 of JAVTVY010002029.1, forward strand.
GCGGCGATACGCAGATGAAACTGGCGCATTTACGATTTGACCATGTCCGGCTACACATCATCAGACAGCGCCGTCATATGTATGCCTTTTGACCTCGCACTCTGATTGGGTAATGCCAATCGTTCGCGAGAACTGTTCCTAAAAATTCGCTCTGGAGGCAATGTCCACGGATTTCCGCGCGAACTAAAATTCGCCCGCGTTCGCGTTCGCGGTTAGTATAAACGACTTCACTCAAATAGCAGTAAATCAATCAAATGCGATCGCCGCGTTCGCGGTCGAGGTCGCGATCGCGGTCGCGTTCGCGCTCAGTATAAACAGGCCATTAGGGTGCGTACATGTGAGACTAACGCGGCCCTGAAATGCCGACATGTGTCCAAATTTGAAGTGTTCTGATGCATCAACTATAATGGCGAAGAATATAGGATTATGAAAATCTGTCTGATCATAGATTTTTTTTGTTAAGGATAATGAGATATAACGTTCAAAACAAACCTTAGGTCCGAGATTCAGCGGTCAGCTGTCGTCCATGAATATTGTCCGCGTCAATACTCGAAAAAGCTCATTCACAAACACAACTACCACAAACACTCAAGTTGATATTGCAAAGGACTAAATCTAAACTGACCATTCACCAACCGCAGAAGTTGAAGTACTATCTAACTTCACGAACGTCAGAAGATACCTGTACTTCTGGAAAGTCCATTACAGATTCACCTGTGCGCTTGGTCGATTATTAACCGTACTTAAGTCGTGCTTTTGCAACAAGCCAGCCCGAATTTCAATTTCGTTGAATAAAAGCAGGGGGCAGGTGTAGTAGTTTCTAGTTCGCCTCCATAGAGAAGCCGGTTAGAATAGATTCATATGGCTTAGAAAAGAGAGCGGTTCCATTTATCTTTATAGTTTGCAGGTGGGTGGTTTTGCAGAAAAGAAAATATCGTCAGCGAGATGCCACACTGACAGTACTCGGATTTATGCGCAGAAGTTTAAGTAATGATATCCGAAACTGTGGTAATCGTTTGTGATAAAGGAGCGGATTCATCCCACAATTCAGTAGGATTAAAATTGTGGTTGAAATTCTAATCTGATTCACCCAAGGCGGCATGGGCTTTAACTTGTACAAAACGCAAATCTCCCAGAGGTTGAAAACATCAAAGGGAATGTTGCCCAACACGAACAAACCAACAACCAAGCCCAAAGTTGTTGCAGCATTCGTATTTTGCATGAAGAGCTTGTCTTCTTTCTTTTGACGGCGTCCATCTACCGTATCCACGGAAATAGTTTGGCGATGGATGGCCTTGTCGTTGGCCGTCATAAAAATTTTGCCGTAAAGGACCGGCATGACAACCACGACGATGATAGTTTGACAGGGAAAATACATGATGTACAGTGAAGGTAATACGAATGTGAAGGTACATTCCTGGCACTGATCCTAATTGTTTCAACCGAAAAAAGGAAGAAAGCCGTAAATCAGGACAATCCCCCAAGTCAACATGCATATGGATACTGTTCTGGACATGGAGAGAAGTGTTGGATACTGATAAGGTTTATGTATGGCGACATAGCGATCGATGGAAATCAGCATCAGAGTTAATCCCGATGAAACACCGAAAACTGCCAGAATGGTGTATCGAAGCAGACATAGAGTAGAATATGCCTTCAAACTCGGCACGAGGAAGAGTAAGATATGTAAGGGCAATGCGACCACACCCACGAGAAGATCGGCTATTGACAGATTGACAACGAAGATATTTCTGGTGGTTCTCAATTCCTGGAACTTGTATACCGCTACCATGACCAAAATATTACCAAAAGATATAAAGAACGCGATAAAAAGCTCCAAGATGACAAACGGCACATTTGATGTTTGGAATCTGTTGTCTGCTAAGTCCAAGCAGTTGGCGGCATTGTCAGGAATTTGTTTGAATACTGAGCCATTGCCATACATAATGCTGAGTAACCTGTCCTGTATGATAAGTGACGATGATGATACGTCCGTCGGTAGAGATGTTTTAATGTCGGGCCCAGTACTAATAACCAAAAATGAGAATTTCACCGATCAGAAAAGTGATTGACCTCTGTGTGACTGTTGTTGATGGGTGAGTAATTTGCTGTCTGTGTGTTTGTGAAAACGTCTGTCAACTGTTGTCCAGTACTAATCACAAAGAATGAGAATTTCATCGGTCAGAAAAGTGATTGACCTCTGTGTGACTGTTATTGACCGGTGAGTACTTTGTATACTATGATTGTCTTTTTGAATTTGGTGCTAATACTGTTATATGGAATATGGAATATGTCTTTGGATTATGGACGCGGATATTCTCTAATGGACCACGGCTGAATTATGGATGACGGATTAGACGCTTGTAATTTACTCTCTGTGTGTTTGTGAAAACGTCTGTCAACTGATCCGTGGGATAGCGACAAGATGAATATTCCGAGTTATAGTCGTATTGAACTACAGCGATGGACACTCAGTCCCATTGCTTCAAGTCACTTTTGGCGCCCATGGAGTTGAGTGTATTACACTGCTGTTCTCATTGATAACTGTCTGACACTGACAACCAGTTCATTTCTTCCGGGCTCTTAACTGAGCTAGCACAAGGTTTCCAAATAATGCCGAGTATTTACGAAACTCTTGTGATTTGAAAGCTGTGTGCGGGTCGTGCCCATCGCTGTTAATTTGCGTTTATCTTTGTTAAACCTCTGTGCCATAATGTATTGATTACAGTGCATAGCGATATGTATTACTCATACCTTGCTATCTGTGCTCTCTGTAGGAGGCGAAACTGATTATGATCTGACTACCTGACTCTTTTGTTTGTTTGGATTCCCATAGCTATTAACGGGATAGGTTTTTTTTGTCAAACACCATTTCCGTTGATTGAATTCTTTCTTTTGAATTTACCGTAATGTTTCTCGTAATTGATTCAACCTGTGCTTTTGCACAGAAATCTGTCCATAGGCCATGGAACGTCGATTTTTTCATTTAAAAAAAGTCTTGTCAATTATATATGATCTGCGCAAAAGTCATCCTTTCCCATCAAGTTATTTTGCTATACCACTCATTAATAACTTGGTCTGATTCTTCTGATGTACGGGCCAAGTTTTTATTACCCACACGAACAAGCTGCACTATTCAAATATGCCCAATTTGGATGGTTATCGGCCACGGCTATATTCCATATTTAACAACTCTAGTGACTAGATCCTTGCGGACATGCTGAAATGCCAACCTTTCGGTGGCCGGACGAATCAGCTGATACTATCTTATAAACCAAAACCGCTCCCTATGAAAGTTACTAGGCAAGACCCACGTGATCCCCATGAAATTCATAGGTAATTATGTTAAAGCCATATATTCTCCCTGTGTAACACCGCACCAGGCAAGCCCCACGTCGGATCCCTATGGGAACATAGGCGAATTTATTAAAACCATACGCTCCCTGTGTAATACCACACCAGGCAAGCACCACATCGGATCCCTATGGAAACATGGGCGAACCATAATCCTGATAATGCTCCCTGTGAAATACCACACCGGGCAAGCCCACATCCCTATGCATCACCCATTTAGGTAATGTTTCCGGCTATCTGCCCACTGTGGAGCAGCTTCACATAGCCAGCAAGAATCCAGCAATTGAACCAAAAGTATATGCCGTGACAAAATTGAAAGATACCAGAAACATTTCTAAATAAATGTGCAAATAAACCTCCAAAATACAAGCAATTGCTTAAGATGTAACCAGCCCTAAACATTGTCATTCCTGGCAAAGCTTTCCTTGTTACACCAAAACTGCGACAAATAGTTGTAAACCCGGTGAATTTGATATCAGTTGATTAACTTTGCAGGTGTAAGTTAATGCTATCCAAGAAAACATATTGCAACCTTTTACGAGAGCACAGGCAACTGATTTAGAAACTTTCGTTAGTATACACACGTACCTGTTCACGTTAATCGTGAAAATATCGAATAAATCCATCCCATTACATTCTGAAGAACACGCCTAATCACTGAATCAGCCGCAATATATCAACCCACATGTTGCTTCTCAAATTTTGTTTATGTCCAGCTCATACAGAACATATTGGTGAAGATATTGCGCTTTAGTATGTTTCTACATCAACTTTTATATAACCGTGCAATTTCTTGGACATTGAAAGGGTCCCAGCGCGACATTGACCTGAATACAGGCTTTTTTCAAGCCAGGTATCTAGCCTTAAGATTTGAACCCCAAAAAGCATTGTCCTGAGAACATTACTCTGGGCGGTTAACCAGATCGACCAGAAGCAATCGGAAATACGACAATGTGCAATGACAATGGAAGGGACAGGAAACCATCTTCATTTTCATTTGGTGCATATATAAAATTGATGATAACTGTCATACGAAATAGGTTCTTCGAATTATTGACGAGGAAATTCATTTGTGGATGATGGCTGAACATTGAATGTCGGATCTGACGCTTGTAATATTCTAATTCTTAGTCTAGCAAGATTGCTAATAAGCAGTCATCAAAGGTAATGTGCCCACACCCAGTCTTCAGTCGTCCACAAACAGCTTATTCACACCCTTCACTGGATTTGATGGAAACCACAGATAGCCCAGAGGGAATATCATATCTGGACGTGTATGTGTGAAAGCTGACCGGCGTTGATTATCTCCGGGTACTCTGGCTTCCTTCAGCATTAAGACTGACTGTCCCATATGAGCGAACTTTCTTTTGAGTGTGACATTAAGCCAAATCTCCCCACTACCGTCATATCTGGAACTGGACCAACAAATCGCCATATTAACAGAAGTATCCTTCCCCAAACAAAACAAGTACTGAGAAACCTGTAAATTCTGTCATAATCCCAGTAAATAATGCTCCGAATATTATAATATTTATACGTAAATATCACTATTACCAGGTGCTGGTTAAGGAATAGAGTATAAGCACACCATCATCGAATACGTTTACTTATTCCCAAACTGCATTGACACTGAAAGATTTATTTAACAACTCAAAACGTTTCTCCGGGGAAGAGGTAAAAACCGAAAGTGTACTGGAATCCGAAAATGCATAAATCACCACACAAATCTAGATTCATAGCTGGTTCTAGAAGCTGCACCCACCAAGCTTCTTTTAGCCCTATTAAGGCGCCCTTCAGGAGGTAAAAGCATTTTGGGAAAGTTATTGCGCCACTATTACTGAACAACTTTGGCGTTGAATATATGTGGATACTGAAAAACATGCGAACGGACTAATCCCGTAAAGACAGGTATCCACATGGGATTTCTCGACTCCCAGTACTACAGTCTCCCATTTGGACCTTATTTACTGTCTTAGATCATTAATAGTATCGATGTTCAAGAAAACTGATCACAGGTATATTAATGTCAGAAGTCATAAAGCATTGTTTAGCTCTATCACATACAAGGGATATCTTTCATGGGATGTCCATTTATTTATGGAGTTGCTTGAATTTCTCATTAATAATTTCTGTGTGCGATTTGGTAACACAATATAACAACAAGAGTATATGTATTCCTATAGGTCCCATTTGTGCACCCCTTTTGGATGACATATCCGTTCTCTTATGAATACGACAAAATACAAGCGCTTTCAAAAACCGATCATTTCAAAGCCCCTTCCTTCTCATTCACAAAACGCTATATAGACGATTTTCTCACCATGGATAATCGCTACATAAATGACGCAGAGCAGGATATATATCCACTTTCGCTGGATTTGAAGGGAACTACAGATAGCCCTAATGGCACGTCGTATTTGAATGTATATCTTAATAATAATGAAGTTGGCCTTCTCTCGTGTCGGCTTCACAACAAAAGAGATGAATACAATTTTGACATCGTACACTGGTAGTAATATTCCAGTGGGATCTGCATATGACGTATACATAGAATTTGCTACATCCTGTGTTAGATGTGACGATTTTAATCAACTGCAGAAAACGTTATTTCAGAAACTTATAAAACATGGCTATACCAGCAAGCGCCTCCACTCAAAATTTCTCAAATTTGACGAAACATATCCCATGTTGATAGCAAAATACGAATGTAGCGTGTAAGATCTTTGGCGTTACTTGTGTTTAGATCCGCTTAATCCGAGACTAGGGACGATATGAACCCATGTATTTCAAGATCCTCATGGTGTTTATATGAACAGACAGTCAAAGCGTGACTGAGGTACATCATACTCTAAATAACGAATTTAACGAAAATGATACAGATTAAGAATACTGATCAGCGATACGGATATTTTTGGAACATGATAAGGCCGGCATCATTGAAAACTGTTGACCGTTTCTCAATTGCAGGAAACAGACAATTATTTATATATACTATGATTTATTTTTTGAAGTTGGTGCTAATGCTGTCATAAGAATCAGGTATTTGGATTACAGACGAAGGAATTCTTTAATGGATGACCGTTGAATAATGAATGTATTATGGACGCTTATATTCTTTATATTCACAAGAATAACTCGGATTTTCTCTCACGTTGATTCTACAACATTGCAATTCTGACATAGGTAACTACCCATTTCTGAATAGCAATATTCCGTAAGGACCTGCATAAGGCGTATACATATACCGCCCGGAAGCATTTGGAGAATCATGTGCAGAATGTGACGATTTTAATCAACGTCGTAGAAAATTATTGCAGAAACTTCTCAAACGGGGCTATACCACCAAACGCCTCCTTTCAAAATTTCTCAAATTCTGTGATAAATATCGTACACTGTCGGCAAAATACGATCATAATGTGTAAGATCTCTGGTGCTACGTTTCATAACCCGTGTCTAAATGCTCTTAACACGGACTCGAAGCCGTTTGAATATAATGTGTTTTACATCTCCATGCATTTATTCTGAAATAAGCATACATAGTAAATATAACTCCATGACCCACGTATTGGCATTCAGCGGAATAATTTTTATGACGGCCAACGACAAGGCCAAGGAGATCCACCGCCAAACTATTTCCGTGGATACGGTAGATGAACGCCGTCAAAAGAAAGAACATAAGCTCTTCATGCAAAGTACGAAGGCTGCGAAAACATTGGGCTTTGTTGAAGGTTTGTTCGTGTTGGGCAACATTCCATTTAGCGTTTTTACCCTCTGCGAGATAAGCATTTTGAACAACTTGAAGTCATTGCCGCCTTGGGTGAATCGGATTAGAATTTCAGCCGCACTGTTAACACTACTGAATTCTGCGATGAATCCGTTCATATACCACAAACGATTACCACAGTTTCGGATTTGATTCCTTAAACTTCTGCGCATAAATCCGAGTACTGTCAATGCGGCATCTCGCTGACGATATTTTTCTTTCTGCAAAACCACCCATCTGCCACCTATAAAGATAAATGGAACCGCTCTCATTTCTAAGCCATATGGATCTATTATTTCTAACCGGCTTCTCTATGAAAGGAAACTAGAAACCACTGCACCTGCCCCCTGTTTTGAAATTAAAAATTCGGGCTGGCTTGTTGCAAAAGCACGACGTAAGTACAGTTAATAATCGACCAAGCGCACAGGCGAATCTGCAATGGATTTTCAAGAAGTCCAGGTATCTTCTGCGGTTGGTGAATGATCAGTTCAGATTTAGTCCTTTGCAATATCAACTTGAGTGTTTGTGGTAGTTGTGTTTGTGAATGAGCTATTTCGAGTATTGACGCGGAGAATATTCATGGACGACAGCTGACCGCTGAATCTCGGATCTAAGGTTTGTTTCGAACGTTATGTCTCATTATCCTTTACAAAAAGATCTACAGGATCGGACAGAATTTTTTGAAATCATATTGGATCCGACTGGATAGGATCATAATCCTATATTCTTCGCCATTATAGTTGATGCATCAGCAAATTTGGACACATATCGGAATTTCAGGGCCGCGTCAGTCTCACATGTACGCACCCTAACTTAGGATGATCTGACGGAGATAAGAAAGACCTAAGATAAACTTTAGATATTGCCTAAGTGCGTTCCCCAAAGCGATCTTATCACTAACATAAATTCGTGTGTGATAATCCTAATGTATAAATATTTGGTGTTGAGAGAAAGAAAATCAAACTTTGTATGATATTACCTGCGAGAAGATTTTAAAGATGACAGATTAACACAGTTCAAATTCGGAATCGGATTATGTCCTGGTACTTGATTACGGAACTGATACATGTTTGACAAAGTTGCAAAAATAAAGTATTTATCAATATTTGTTTTGAGGGCACTTGGGGGATGGTTGAATATAACAACAAAGTTTAGTTACCGCAATAACTCCACACAGGCAGCGCTGAATGCCAATACGTGGGTCCTGGAGTTATATTTACTATGTATGCTTATTTCAGAATAAATGCATGGAGATGTAAAACACATTATATTCAAACGGCTTCGAGTCCGTGTTAAGAGCATTTAGACACGGGTTACGAAACGTAGCACCAGAGATCTTGCACATTATGATCGTATTTTGCCGACACTGTACGATATTTATCACAGAATTTGAGAAATTTTGAAAGGAGGCGTTTGGTGGTATAGCCCCGTTTGAGATGTTACTGCAATAATTTTCTATGACGTTGATTTAAATCGTCACATTCTGCACATGATTCTCCAAATGCTTCCGGGTGGTATATGTATACGCCTTATGAAGGTCCTTTTGGAATATTGCTATTCAGAAATTGGTAGTTAACTATGTGAGAATTGCAATGTTGTAGAGTCGACGTGAGAAAAAACCAGAGTTATTCTTGTGAATATAAAGAATACAAGCGTCAATAATACATTCATTATTCAACGGTCATCCATTAAATAATTCCCGCGTCTGTAATCCAAATACCTGGTTCATATAACAGCATTAGCACCAACTTCAAAAAATAAATCATAGTATATATAAATATAGGTCAGTTTCCTGCAATTGAGAAACGGTCAACAGTTTTCAATGATGCCGGCCTTATCATGTTCCAAAAATATCCGTATCGCTGATCAGTATTCTTAATCTATATCATTTTCGTTAAATTCGTTATTTATAGTATGATGTACCTCAGTCACGCTTTGACTGTGTCTGTTCATATACACACCATGAGGATATTGAAATACATGGGTTCATATCGTCCCTAGTCTCGGATTAAGCGGATCTAAACACAAGTAACGCCAATGATCTTACACGCTATATTCGTATTTTGCTATCAACATGGGATATGTTTCGTCAAATTTGAGAAATTTTGAGTGGAGGCGCTTGCTGGTATAGCCATGTTTTATAAGTTTCTGAAATAACGTTTTCTGCAGTTGATTAAAATCGTCACATCTAACACAGGATATAGCAAATTCTATGTATACGTCATATGCAGATCCCACTAGAATATTACTACCAGTGTACGATGTCAAAATTGTATTCATCTCTTTGTTGTAAAGTCGACAAGAGAGAAGGCCAACTTCATTATTATTAAGATATACATTCAAATACGACGTGCTATTAGGGCTATCTGTAGTTCCCTTCAAATCCAGCGAAAGTGGATATATATCCTGCTCTGCGTCATTTATGTAGCGATTATCCATGGTGAGAAAATCGTCTATCTAGCGTTTTGTGAATGAGAAGGAAGGGGCTTTGAAATGATCGGTTTTTGAAAGCGCTTGTATTTTGTCGTATTCATAAGAGAACAGATATGTCAGCCAAAAGGGGTGCACAAATGGTACCTATAGGAATACATATACTCTTGTTGTTATATTGTGTTACCAAATCGCACACAGAAATTATTAATGAGAAATTCAAGCAACTCCATAAATAAATGGACATCCCATGAAAGATATCCCTTGTATGTGATAGAGCTAAACAATGCTTTATGACTTCTGACATTAATATATCTGTAATCAGTTTTTTTGAACATCGATACTATTAATGATCTAAGACAGTAAATGCTTATACTCTATTCCTTAACCAGCACCTGGTAATAGTGATATTTACATATAAATACTATAATATTCGGAGCATTATCTACTGGGACTATGACGGAATTTACAGGTTTCTCAGTACTTGTTTCGTTTGGGGAAGGATACTTCTGTTGATATGGCGATTTGTTGGTCCAGGTCCAGATATGACGGTAGTGGGGAGATTTGGCTTAATGTCACACTCAAAGACAGTTCGCTCATATGGGACAGCCAGTCTTAATGCTGGAGGAAGCCAGAGTACCCGGAGATAACCAACGCCGGTCGGCTAGTAACTGGCCAGCTTTCACACATACACGTCCAGATATGATATTCCCTCTGGGCTATCTGTGGTTTCCTTCAAATCCAGTGAATGGTGTGAATAAGCTGTTTGTGGACTACTGAAGACTGTGTGTGGGCACATAGCCTTTGATGAATCTGCTTGTTAACAATCTTGTTAGACCAAGAATTAGAATATTACAAGCGTCAGATCCGACATTCAATATTCAGCCGTCATCCACAATAAATTTCCTCGTCAATAATTCGAAGAACCTCTTTCGTATGACAGTTATCATCAATTTAATATATGCATGAAACGAAAATGAGAAGAGAAGAACCAAGATGGTTTCCTGTCCCTTTCATTGTCATTGCGCTTGTATTTCCGATTGCTTCTGGTCGATCTGGTGAACCGCCCAGAGTAATGTTCTCAGGACAATGCTCTTTGGGGTTCAAATCTTAAGGCTAGATACCTGGCTTGAAAAAAATCTGTATTCAGGTCAATGTCGCGCTGGGACCCTTTCAATATCCAAGAAATTGCACTGTTATCTATAAGTTGATGTAGAAACCTACTAAAGCGCAATATCATCACCAATATATTCCGTATGGACTGGACATAAACAAAATTTGAGAAGCAACATGTGGGTTGATATATTGCGGCTGATTCAGTGATTAGATGTGCTCTTCAGAATGTGATGGGATGGTTTTATTCGATATTTTCACGGTTAACGTGAAGAGGTACGTGTGTATACTAACGAAAGTTTCTAAATGAGTTGCCTGTGCTCTCGTAAAAGGTTGCAATATGCTTTCTTGGATAGCATTAACTTACACCTGTAAAGTTAATCAACTGATATCAAATTCACCGGGTTTACAACTATTTGTCGCAGTTTTGGTGTAACAAGGAAAGCTTTGCCAGGAATGACACTGTTTAGGGCTGGTTACATCTTAAGTAATTGCTTGTATTTTGGAGGTTTGTTTGCAAATTTATTTAGAAATGTTTCTGGTATCTTTCAATTTTGTCACGGCATATACTTTCGGTTCAATTGCTGGATTCTTGCTGGCAAATTAAGGGAAGCTGCTCCACAGTCGGCAGATAGCCGGAAACATTGCCTAAATGGGTGATGCATGGGGATGTGGGCTTGCCTGGTGTGATATTTCACAGGGAGCATTATCAGGATTATGGTTCGCCCATGTTTCCATAGGGATCCGATGTGGGGCTTGCCTGGTGTGGTATTACACAGGGAGCGTATGGTTTTAATAAATTCGCCTATGTTCCCATAGGGATCCGACGTGGGGCTTGCCTGGTGCGGTATTAGACAGGGAGAATATATGGCTTTAACATAATTACCTATGAATTCATGGGGATCACGTGGGTCTTGCCTAGTAACTTTCGCAGGGAGCCGTTGTGGTTTATAAGATAGTATCAGCTGATTCGTCCGGACACCGAAAGGTTGGCATGTCAGCATGTCCGTAGGGATCTAGTCACTAGAGTTGTTAAATATGGAATATAGCCGTGATCGATATCCATCCAAATATTCAATAGTTGTTTGTTATTTGTTCATAGTGTTTGGGCATATTTGAATAATGCAGCTTGTTCGTGTGGGTAATAAAAAATTGACCCGTACATCAGAAGAATGACCAAGTTATGAATTAGTGGTATAGCAAAATAACTTGATGGGAAAGGATGACTTTTGCGCAGTTCATATATAATTGACGACAGGATTTTTTAAATGAAAACATCGACGTTCCATGGCCTATGGACACATTTCCGTGCAAGAGCATAGGTTGAATCCATTACGAGAAACATTACTGTAAATTCAAAAGAAAGAAATCAATAAACTAAAAGGGTATGTGACAAAAAAGCCTATCCCGTTAATGACTGTGGGAATCCAAACAAACCAAACAGTCAGGTCATAATCAGTTCCGCCTCCTACAGAGAGCACAGATAGCGAAGTATGAGTAATACATATCGCTATGCATTGTAATCAATACAGGATGGCACAGAGGTTTAACAAAGATAAACGCAAATTGACAGCGCGATGGGCACGACCCGCACACAGCTTTTAAATCACAAGAGTTTCGTAAATACTCGGCATTATTTGGAAACCTTGTGCTAGCTCAGTTAAGAGCAAAGAAGCAATGAACTGATTGTCAGTGTGGGACAGTTATCAGTGAGAGAGGCAGTGTAATTCACTCAACTACATGGGCGGCAAAAGTGTCTTGAAGCACTGGGACTGAGTGTCCATCGCTGTAGTTCAATACGACTATAACTCGGAATATTCACCTTGTCGCTATCCCACGGGTCAGTTGACAGACGTTTTCACAAACACACATACAGCAAATTACTCACCCGTCAATAACAGTCACACAGAGGTCAATCACTTTTCTGATCGGTGAAATTCTCATTTTTGGTTATTAGTACTGGACATGACATTAAAATATCTCTACCGACGGACGTATCATCATCGCCACTTATTATACAGGAAGGTTACTCAGCATTATGTATGACAATGGCTCAGCATTGAAACAAATTCCTGGCAATGCAACCAACTGCTTGGACTTACAGACAACAGATTCCAAACATCAAATGTGCCGTTTGTGATCTTGGAGATTTTTATCGCGTTCTTTATATCTTTTGGTAATATTTTGGTCATGGTAGCGGTATACAAGTTCCAGGAATTGAGAACCACCAGAAATATCTTCGTTGTCAATCTGTCAATAGCCGATCTTCTCGTGGGTATGGTCGCATTGCCCTTACATATCTTACTCTTCCTCGTGCCGAGTTTGAAGGCATATTCTACTCTGTCTTCTTCGATACACCATTCTGGGAATTTCCTATAATTCATCGGGATTAACTCTGATGCTGATTTCCATCGATCGCTATGTCGCCATACATAAACCTTATCAGTATCCAACACTTCTCTCCATGTTCAGATCTGTATCCATGTGCGTGTTGACTTGGTGGATCAACCTGATTTACAGCTCTCTACCTTGTTTTGGTTTCAACAATTGGGATCAGTGCCAGGAGTGTACCTTCACACTCGTATTACCTTCACTGTACATCATGTATTTTCCCTGTCAAACTATCATCGTCGTGGCTGTCATGGCGGTCCTTTACGGCAGAATATTTATGACGGCCAACGACAAGGCCAAGGAGATCCACCGCCAACCTATTTCCGTGGATACGGTAGATGGACGCCGTCAAAAGAAAGAAAACAAGCCCTTCATGCAAAATACTAAGGCTGCCAAAACGTTGGGCTTGATTGTTGGTTTGTTCGTGTTGGGCAACATTCCTTTTGATGTTTTCAACCTCTGGGATATAAGCGTTTTGTACAAGTTAAAAGCCCATGCCGCCTTGGGTGAATCAGATTAGAATTTCAACCACAATTTTAATCCTACCGAATTGTGGGATGAATCCGCTCATTTATCGCAAAAGATTACCACAGTTTCGGATATCATTCCTTAAACTTCTGCGCATAAATCCGAGTACTGTCAGTGTGGCATCTCGCTGACGATATTTTCCTTTCTGCAAAACCACCCACCTGCAAACTATAAAGATAAATGGAACCGCTCTCTTTTCTAAGCCATATGAATCTATTCTAACCGGCTTCTCTATGAAGACAAAGTAGAAACCACTACACCTGCCCCCTGCCTTTATTCAACGAAATTGAAATTCGGGCTGGCTTGTTGCAAAAGCACGGCATAAGTACAGTTAATAATCGACCAAGCGCACAGGTGAATCTGCAATGGATTTTCAAGAAGTACAGATATCTTCTGCGGTTGGTGAATGGTCGGTTTAGATTCAGTCCTTTGCAATATCAACTTAAGTGTTTGTGGTAGTTGTGTTTGTGAATGAGCTATTTCGAGTATTGACGCGGACAATATTCATGGACGACAGCTGACCGCTGAATCTCGGATCTAAGGTTTGTGTTGAACGTTATGTCTCATTATCCTTGACAAAAAGATCTATAGGATCAGACAGAATTATTTGAAATCATATTGGATCCGATTGGATAGGATCATAATCCTTTATTCTTCGCCTTTATAGCTGATGCATCAGAACACTTCAAATTTGGACACATATCGGCATTTGAGGGCCGCGTTAGTCTCGCATGTACGCACGCCAAGTTAGGATGATCTGACGGAGATAAGAAAGACCAAAGATAAACTTCAGATATTGCCTAAATGCGTTCCCCAAAGCGCTCTTATCAGTAACATAATGTCGTTTGGGATAATCACAATGTATAAATATTTGGTGTTGAGAGAAAGAAAACCAAATTTTGTATGATATTACATGCGAGAAGATTTAAAAATGACAGATTAACAGAGTTCAAATTCGGAATCGGATTATGTCCTGGTACTTGATTACGGAAATGGTACACGTTTGATAAAGTTGCAAAAATAAAGTATTTATCAATATTTGTTTTGAGGGCACGATGATAGAATATAACTACCAAGTTCAGCTACCGCAATAACTCCACACAGGCATCGCTGAATGCCAGTACGTGGGTCATGGAGTTATATTTACTATATGTATGTTTATTTCAGAATAAATGCATGGAGATGCAAAACACATTTTTTCAAACGGCCCCGAGCCACGTGTTAAGAGCAATTAGACACGGGTTACGAAACTTAGCGCCAGAGATCTTACACATTATGATCGTATTTTTCCAACAGAACGATATTTATCACAGAATTTGAGAAATTTTGAAAGGAGGCGTTTGGTGGTATAGCCCCGTATGAGGAGTTTCTGCAGTAATTTTCTATGGCGTTGATTAAAATCGTCACAATCTGCACATGATCCAGGAAATGCTACCGGGCGGTATATATATACGACTTATGCAGGTCCTTCTGGAATATTGCTATTCAGAAATGGGTAGTTAACTATGTCAGAATTGCAATGTTGTAGAATCGACGTGAGAGAAAATCCGAGTTATTCTTGTGAATATCGCTTCGAGATCGTGCGCTGTCAGGAATTACACGACATGTGACTGAGTTCCTACCAATCAGGAAGAACAAATCTGGTATGACGTATACTAATTTGCATATATGTACAGTTGGCGATGATACTGACCGAAGCCAGCATCTATGAGTGCAAATAAGTATGTAGTAAGGCATCCGGTTACCGACTGAAATACAAGTGCATACGATAGTCAGTTAACGAAGTATGTACACGATTCGATTAGATATACACCTTCCATGTAATGTCCCACGTTATGGCTTTCGACTAAATATGCCTAAAATAAATTAAGATACGACCTAGCCCTGATGCAGTTAAATAGAACTCCCATTAATGGACCGCTCCTTTTATAAATCAACACTACAAGTCAATGTCTGTAAACAGACAAGTTAGGTGAGCATACCGTAAAATTGTTGATGTGGATAATCGGCTGTAATATCATTGTGCATTTATGGCAGGCTGCTGTATGGCTTCCTGGTCCGATGACATTACATATGTCGTTTCTTGTCACGGCTTCGCGCGAATTACTGTCAGTTATCGTGTCGGTTGTCTCCTGCCCTTTGTTACCGGACTCCGGCACCTGTCAAGCTTTCATCGAAGCAGTGTCGATATGATGGGTACCTCCCATATATGGTAATGCTTTCAAGAATTGCTAATATGGCGACCTTACTTATTGGAAATACCATAACCTTCGGTACAGAGAATTGCCTCGTCTGGACGATTTTGGTCTTCTCATCCGGGTTTCGCGTTGGTAATCAACCCAGGAGTGACATTCTCACACATATTACAGCCTTCACCTCGCCCTGATAACTTCACAGCGGGCCAATTTTAATCCCCAAAGCCAAAATAGAAGTCATATGACCAGGTCATACAATTGGCTAACGGGGCAACCGCACCCCACCTTTGCAGATGTGAAGAGCCAGTTCCATCCATTCACTCTCGAGTCGTCAGTCAATCTCACTCTGCAGGCTTTCCTCTGGTGGGTTCTCAGCTTCGCACAAGCTAGATTGGGGATTACCGCTCCGCCGTTCATGGACCGCTCTATGATCCGCCCCAGGATCTGGGTCATCGCGTCATCCCGAAAATAGAACGTTTCAAAGTGTATTGTATTTTGAATTGAATCATCCAGTAAATAGTATGATTTTGACACCCAAACCGATTTTCCCTGGGATTCAACACTTTGATAGAACAATGAATATAATCATCACTCCACGTATCCTGATGCACCAGCAGTTTACAGCGAAACGAAACGTAGCGCCAGAGATCCAACACGTTATGATGGTAATTTCCAACAGTGCACGATATTTATCACACAATTTGAGAAACACTGAATGGGGGAGTTTTGTGGTATATCCCTGTTTGAGAAGTTTCGCAGAATGGGGGAGTTTTGTGGTATATCCCTGTTTGAGAAGTTTCGCAGGGTCGTACTATTACCCAGCCGTTGCCCAGCCGATTCCCAGACAATTACCCAGCCGTGACGGCCGTGCCCAGCCGACATATATTTGTTATTGGTAAATTTGTGGTATATCCCTGTTTGAGAAGTTTCGCAGAATGGGGGAGTTTTGTGGTATATCCCTGTTTGAGAAGTTTCGCAGGGTCGTACTATTACCCAGCCGTTGCCCAGCCGATTCCCAGACGATTACCCAGCCGTGACGGCCGTGCCCAGCCGACATATATTTGTTATTGGTAAATGTCGGGTCCTGAAAGGCCCTTATTTGGATAGGGCTTAGGATGGAGCTGTCCTTCGCCAGACGCTTTTTGTCCACCGTGAGACGGAGACTACCGTGTGTCCGTCTGGGGACGGCTGTGTTAAAATGTTGTATTTGTTCAAATACGAATGCGGATTTTGGTCATAACAGTTCTCTCGTGAATAAAATGCACGATTACATGAAAGTCTTGTTTCAATATTCCACCATCCCAGAGATGACAATCCTCGAGAATGACAGGCTCAAGGAATTATAGCCCTCAGGAATGATAGTCCCAACTAATGAGCCTTGTTTCAATATCCCTGTAATTATCCAAGAAATTATAGTCCCCAGGAAGTAAAGTCACCAGGAATGATATTTAAGTTTTATATCGCTCCATCCCATAAATCATAGTCGGCATGAACTACACCCCAGGAATGTCAGTCCCCAGGAATGACAGTCCGCAGGAATGACAATCCCCAGGAATCAGTCAATCGGTAATGATAAACCCCAAGAATGATAGTCATCTCTATTGACAACCCCCAGGAATGACAGACCACATGAATGTTAATTAGCCCCAGGAATGACAGTCCCCAGAATTCCTAATCCTCAGGAATGATATTACTCAGGAATGACAGTCCCTTCGAATTTTAGTCCCCATGAATGGATTGGTCCAGGTATGATGGTCCCCAGTTATCATAGTCCCCAGGAATGTCAGTCCCCAGTAATGATAGTCACCAGGAATGAGTCCTCAGAAAATGATAGCCCCAGTATTCATAGTCCCCAGGAATGATGGTCCCCTGGAATTATAGTCTCTAGGAATATTTAACGTCCTCAAGAAGGACAGTCCCCAAGAATGGTGTCCCCAGGAATGACAGTCTCCACGAATGGCAGCCCCAGTATAGACAGTTCTCAGGAATGATAGTCCCCAGGAAAGAAAGTGACCTGGAATTATAGCCCCCAGGAAAAATGGTCCCCAGGAATGGTAGCCCTTGGAATAACAGTCCCCAGAAATGAGACCTCAGGAAAGAAAGTCCTCAGGAATGATAATCCCAGGAACTATAGTCCACAGGAATGATGATCCCCAGGAATGATAGTGCCCAGGAATGGTAGGTCCGGGAATGATAGCCCCCAGGATTGACAGTGCTCAGGAATGACAGTCCACAGGAATGTTAGCCCCCAGACTAACACTTCAGGAATGGCAGTTCCCAGGACTAACAGTCCCCAGGAATAGAATCACCAGGAATGACAGTCCTCAGGAATGACAGTCCCCAGAACTCACTGTCCCCAGGAATGATAGTCCCCAGAATTGATATTCCACAGAAAATGGTAGTTCTAGGAATGACAGTCGCCAGTACTGACATTCCTCGGTAAT
Source organism: Hanleya hanleyi (assembly GCA_036873755.1). Taxonomy (NCBI): domain Eukaryota; kingdom Metazoa; phylum Mollusca; class Polyplacophora; order Lepidopleurida; family Hanleyidae; genus Hanleya; species Hanleya hanleyi. The sequence goes on from JAVTVY010002029.1 coordinate 29,571, forward strand.
GGCAGCTTCGAGTAACGATAATCCTCAGGAATGATATTTCCCATGATTGACAGTCCTCAGGATAAACAGTCACCATGAATGGTAGCCCCAGGAGCAACAGTCCTCGGGGATGAAGGCACCTAGGAAGGACAGTCACACGTCCCCAGGAATAAGGTCCTACGGAATAACAGTCCTCAGGTATGCCAGTCCCTAGGAATGGCAGTCCCCTTGAATTATAGTCCTCAAGGATAATAGTCCCCAAGAATGAGAGTCCCCGAGAATGGTAGTCCAGGAATGACAGTCCCCAGGATTGGTAGTTACCAGGACTGACATTCCCTATGATGGTAGCCTAAGGAATGACAGTCCTCAGAAATGACAGTCCCCAGTAATGATAGTCTCCAGGAATAACATTCCCCAGGTATGATATTCCCAGGGAATACAGTCCCCAGAAATGACAGTCATAGGTATTATTATTCAGCAGTGCGGAATAAATGGAAAGACTTGTGAATTATTTGGGTTTTGACAATTATTTCGGAAGTTCTTGGTGCATTTCTTAAGTTCATCGAATATAGTAGAGTGTGAATTGACCTTCAATTTGGCTGTTACTTGATTTCTTTCTAAGCTTTCTCTGGTTATCTCGCTTCTTTCAAAAGCTGGACATCAGTGGCTGTCTTTGTACAGCTGGTCAAATGTTTTTCTGCAAAGCAAAGGGATTATTCTTGAGTTATAACTTACCCAGAAGTGGTGTCACCGGAGATGGCGTCAGCGGTGACGTCATCGCCACGTCAGGAGCACATAAATCTGGGCGCGAGAAAATGCGCGGGAATAAGGGTTTAATATACTACTCCCATGGCCGCCATCCTGGATTTACCCGTGATAATTTGCGCCTAGGATTATGCAAATAAGCTTACGTGGAAAACTTCTTTGACGATGGGGAGAGACCAGATTTAAGTTCCGGGTAATAAGATAAGTTGTTTGTTCAAACTGCTCACTGATTGTAATGATTTAGTCAGGTTTTTCGTGTACGTATCGCATGGAGTCAAATATGACCGGCAGGAGTCTTAAAGGGTTTAGTTTCAATTTTTCACAGTATCGGGGCGCGACAATTGCGATTTAAAACCCGACGTATGTAATAGCAACGGAAGCAAGCTAGTCTTCTATCATTCTCTAACTTTACACATATTTCTTGGTACAGTAGTTGTTTAGTATGACAAAGACAACATAATGAAGTTACAAACTAGACTAGGCGATCTGCATGTCGTCGCATACGTGGATTACTGGTTTGTAAAGAATTAGTGTGTATCCGGAGGTATGGACCCACCAAGAGAACGATTCACATCACATCAACCAAAATTTAATCTCCAGTAACATGTCTTCAAAGACAATACATAGACGCAACAAACTACACGTCTGGGGAAGGACATACTTTCTCCGTGTCGTCTCATACGTTAGTTATAGTGACTTCCATAGACTTATTGTGTATGGCTCGAAACACCCAATAGAACGATTCACATAAGAGCAACTATATAGCATTTACTCTGCAGTAATATATCTACAAATGCCCAGGATATATGTTAAAAACCAGGCATCTGGGCAAGGACATACTTTCTCCATGTCATCTTATGCGTGAGTTTGTGACTTGTTGATACTCGCTGTGTATCTGCAGGCTTGGAACAACAAAGAGAATGATTCACATAAGATAAACTAGCATTTACTCTCTAGCAATGTATCTATAAACACCTAAAATATGTTACAAAATATGCGTCTGTGGAAGGACATGCTTTCTCCGTGTCGTGTCATACGTGAGTTAATTACTTGTAAAGGTTCAGTTTTTATCCAGAGGTTTGAAACAACCAAGGGAACGATTCATATATGATCAACTAGTATTTCTTCTCCAGCAATATATCTCCAAACACCTAAACCATACGTTACAAACTAGCCGTCTGGGGAAGGACATGTCTTCAACGTGTCGTGTCATACGTAAGTTAGTGATACGTCTTGACTTTTTTATATCTAAATGCTCGGAACAACCAAGGGAACGATTCACCTAAGATCAACTAGCATTTATCTCAAGCAATATATCTCCAAACACTTAGAATATAGGCTAAAAACTAAGCGTCTAGAAAAGGACATGCTACCTTCGCGTTATCGCATACGTGAGTTACTGACTTGTATAGGTTCATTTTGTTTCTAGGGGCTTGGAACAACCAAAGGAACGATTCACATCAGATAATCTAGCATGTACTCTCAATCAATACATGACTAAGTACCTAAAACATAAGATAAAAACTAGGCGTACGAGGAAGGACATGCTTTCTCCATGTCGTGTCATACGTGAGCTAGGGACTGGCGTAGAATAGTTGTGTAACTAGAGGCTCGGAAGAACTGAGAGAGCGATTCGCATAAGATCAACTGGCATTTAATCTCGAGTAATATATGTCTAAACACCTAAATTATAAGTTACAAACTAGGCGTCTGGGGAAGGACAGGTCTTCATCGTGTCATTTCATACGTACGGTAGTGACCTGCATAGGTTTATTGTGTATCTAGTGGCTTGGAACAGCCAAAGGAACGATTCACATAAGATCACCTAGCATTAGGTCCCAAGCAATATATCTCCAAACACCTAAAATATAAGCTAACTCTGAGCGTCTGGGGAAGGACATGCTTTCTCCGTGTCGTCTCATAATTGAATTAGGGACATGTATAGACCTATTGTGTATCTAGAGGCACGAAACAACAGAGGGAACGCTTCAAATATGATCAACTAGCATTTACTCTCCAGCAAAATATCTCCAAACACATAAACCATACGTTACAAACCAGGCGTCTGGGGAAGGACATGCTTTCTCCGTGTCGTCTCATACGTGATTTATTGACTTGTGTAGAATAATTGTGTATCTAGAAGTTTGGAACAACTGAGAGAACGATTCGCATAAGATCAACTGGCATTTAATTTCCAGCAATATACGTTCAAACACCTAAATTATAATTTAGAAATTAGGCGTCTGGGGAAGGACGTGCCTTCTCCATGTCGTTTCGTACGCACTTTAGTGCCTTGTACATTAATTGTGCATCTAGAGGCTTGGAACAACCAATGGAACGATTGGCATAAGATCATCCAGCATTTACTGTCAAATATTATATGTCTAAACACCTAAAACGTAAGTTACAAACTAGGCGTCTGGGGAAGGGCATGCCTTCTCCATATAGTTTCGTACGCACTTTAGTGTCTTTTATAATTAATTGTGCATATAGAGGCTTGGAACAACCATAAGAACGATTTACATAAGATCGTCTAGCATTTACTCTCAAGCAATATATGCCTAAACACCTAAACCATCAGTTACAAACTAGGCGTCTGAGGAAGGACATGCATTCTCCATGTGGTTTCGTACGCACGTTAGTGTCTTGTATACATTAATTGTGCATCTAGAGGCTTGGAACAACCAACGGAATGATTTACATAAGATCATCTAGCATTTACTCTCAAACAATATATGTCTAAACACCTAAAACATAAGTTACAAACTAGGCGTCTGGGGAAGGACATGCTTTCTCCGTGTCGTGCCATACGTGAGTTACTAACTTGCATAGAATTCTTGTGTATCTTGACGCTTAAAACATGCAAAAGAACGATTCACATAAGATCACCTAGCATTTACTCTCAAGCAATATGTGTCTAAATACCTAAAACATAAGATAAAATCTAGGCGTCTGGTGAAGGACATACTTTCTCCGTGTGGTGTCACACATGAGTTAGAGTTAGGACCTTGTATAGAATAATTGTGTATGTAGAGGTTTGGAACAACTGAGAGCGCGATTCACATAAGATCAACTGGCATTCAATCTCCAGCAATAAAATTTACATAAGATTATCTAGCATATACTATCAAGCAATATATGTCTAAACACCTAAAACATAAGTTAAAAACTAGGCGTATGGGGAAGGACATGCTTTCTCCGTGTCGTGTCACACGTGAGTTACTAACATGCATGGACTTAATGTGTATCTTTAGGCTGAGAACAACCAACAGGACGATTCACATAAGATCACCTAGCATTTAGTCCCAAGCAATATATCTACAAACACCTCAAATATAAGCTAACTCTAAGCGTCTGGGGAAGGACATGCTTTCTCATTGTCGTGTCATAAGTGAGTTAGTGACTTGTATAGACCTATTTTGTATCTAGGGTCTAGAAACAACCGAGGGAACGATTCACATATGATTAACTCACATTTAATCTCCAGCAATATATCTGCAAACACCTAAACTATACGTTACAAACTACGCGTCTGGGGAAGGACATGTCTTCACCGTATACGTGATTTACTGACTTGTATAGGTCCATTTTGTATCTATTGGCTTGGAAGAACGAAAGGAACGATTGACATAAGATAATTTGGATTTACACTCAAGCAATATATCTTCAAACACCTAAAATATAAACTAAAATCTAAGCGTCTGGGGAAGGACATTCTTTCTCAAGTGATTTAGTGACTTGTATAGATATATTGTGTATCTAGAGACTTTGAGCAACCAACAGAACGATTCACATAAGATCACCTAGCATTTACTCTCCAGCAATATATCTACAAACACCTAAACCACACGTTACACACTATGCGTCTGGGGAAGGACATGTCTTCGCCGTGTCGTGTCATACGTGATTTACTGACTTGTATAGGTCCATTTTGTATCTATTGGCTTGGAACAAAGAAAGGAACGATTAACATAAGATCACATAGCGCTTACCCTCAAGCAATATATGTCTAAACACCTAAAACATAAGTTGAAAACTATGGGTCTGGGTGAGGACATACTTTCTCCGTGTCGTGTCACACGTGAGTTAGGGCCTTGTGTAGAATAATTGTGTATCTAGAGGCTTGGAACAACTGTGAGAACGATTCACATAAGATGAACTGGCATTTAATATCCAGGAATATGTTCAAACACATAAATTAAATACTACAAACTATGCGTCTGGGGAAGGACATGCTTTCTCCGTGTCGTCTCATAAGTGAGTTAGTGACTTGTATGGACCTATTTTGTATCC
>JAVTVY010002030.1:0-35824 GCA_036873755.1 Hanleya hanleyi
ATTGAGCCGGAGACTACCAGAAGAAGGTATGTACACCCTGCATAATGTGAAAACAGAATTCAAGGTAATACGACAATGCTACAGCTTGTAAATCTGTCACTAAATCAACAGGACGGTGTAAAACACCCATTTTAACCAATATTGAAGAACCGTCTGTAGCTTTTCCATTTTCGTCTAAAGCATAGGAATGATAAGGTGTGTATTGGCGAAATTTAAATTTATCTTTATCTGGTTTCTTCAGAAAGGTCTCGTTGAGAAAAAAAGCTGATGGTTCATAATCTTGAGTTGATAATTGGAGTTCATTTAAATTTGGCCAAACTCCTCTGCAATTCCACTGAACGATAGTTGGTGGCTGAGCCATCTTTAGTCTGTATTCAGAAATAACACACAAAACTGCTCAAGCCAGGATATATTAGGTTAGCTTAGCCATTATGTACGTTTTATTTTGGGTAATTCTCTTTTAACTTTCTTTTTATTTTTCATTTGTTCTCTTGTCTTTTTTATTTTCTTTCTTATAAACTTCTTTCTCTCTCTCTTGTCCCAACAAGTCCATCGACCTTTGGTTCAAGGAAGTCTCGCCTTTTAACGGACGATCATTACACTCATGATAGTCCTTATCTGAAAGCATGGATGATTCGTTGGTAGGAGTGGTAGGAGTGGAGGTAGTATCGACTATTTTAGGCTCTTTGCCTGTTTCGCTATGTAGGGAATTCTATTTCTCCTTTTCCTGATTCGAGGTAGTTTCATTACTACAAGATTGCTGATTACTTTCTTCTTCTGGCAATTCATTCATAACTTCCTCGTTCGGTGTAAAGTTTACGACTACACCCGAGTAAATAGGATTAGCGAAGGAATTTACAGACTGCACAGGTGTATCCGGAGCCGACACACCGCCAGTATCCGGTAAGTTGTCTGGAGTCCATGTGCTGTCAACACTTTCAGTCTGATCAGAATCAGACTTTTGATCACCTGGCTCGGCCTCTACACCATCGCAAACCTCACTATCACTGTCATCTTCATCTTCCGAACCACAACCTACCTCCATCTCGTCACCGAGAGGCTCGTAGTGGTTTGAGGTTTTCTCATTGCTCCCAGCGGCAACTATCTCCTGATGACGTTTGATAGGTTTGCCATCAGGGCCTACAGTCTTCCATAGGTCCATGGCTTGTTGTTTTTTCCGCTGAAGAGTCTCGGCGCTAAGTCCTCCTCCGACTTCTGCTGCCGGAACAGAGCGAGGACCAGAGGAACCACCCTTTCCGCCGTTAGCTACAGTATCTCCAGAAACCTGTTTGGCTTTTGGACAGTTTTTTGTAAAGTGTCCTAGCTGATGACAGATCAGGCATTTATTTTTCAAAGGACACCTCAAGTATAACATGTTTTCACTTGACCGTTATACCATACAGAAAGTCTCATACCTCCAATTAAAATAGAAGGAAGAGTACGTTTGAATTTCCTCATCCAAATTGTTCGAACTCCTGTCTCAAACTCTCTATCAAAGGAATACAACTTCTTTTGTACAGAGAGAACATCTCCGTAAAGCTCAAAAGCACTTCTGATCGCAGAATCTGGGAAATCGCATGGTCCTTTCATCTTTACTAGCAATTTTCCTGGATCTATTTCCTCAAAATGGCCACGTTGATCTCTAACGCGAATACCTTCCAGCACTAGGCAAGTTTTGGTAATTTCATTTGCCAGTGTGACGTTCCACAGGGTATTTGATACCTGTACTAGACCTTTAAGGACTTTCGGTCTTGATCCAACAGTGTATTTAATGCGCGATATATATCAATCGCATTAGTTTTCTCTAGACCTTGAAGTTGTAGGCTCAGTAACCTATCAATCTTTCTAAAGGCCATAGTGAAAAAGAAAATTAAAAGTTCCGCTAGGGAGATCTCAATACAACTACAAACTACACATAGTAACACGCACAAACCCCAACAGTGTGCCTCCCCACAGAGTAGACATTACCTACCCCCTCGAGGGAGCCTCACTCTAAAGGTGAAGGTGAAAACTATATAAGCAGTACAACAATACACTCTGTCTGAACCTCGGGTCTCGGTCGAACAATTGCGCAGTTCTAAACCTGGCCGTTGCTAGGTGATGCCGAGGAACTAAAGAACAGAGAACAAAAGACTCGCTCGAACTTGTACTCTGAGGGCTAGCCTTCAGTATACACTTTCAATATGTACATGTATTTAGCCTAGCTCAATATAGGCAGATATGTGCAAATCGACTTAAGCCAAACTGAACGAAAAAAGAACCAGCCACAAACTTGATCAAGCCAACAAGGAAATATATATACACCAACAAAATACGAAATATTTACAGACAGCTAACAAACAAGACAGAAAAATCCCGCCGACCCTCTCGGTCACAAAGACCGAGACGGCAGTAATGGCAGATCTCTGCCTTCTCAAACCAGGCCAAACTGACTAAGTCAGAAAAACGCCCTGAACAGCAAAAAACTGAGAAATAATTCTAAACTTTCACCACAGGTATTTGCCAAAAGTATTCACAAAATATATTTCACAAAAATCAGAGCTAAGACCAGCTGAAATCCGCAGAAATAAACAAATTTCTCGGAGCGAAGTGAAAACACGTCCCAATATCTCTACATCCGGGTTCCCAGAAATTTGAATGATTCAATTATTTAGATTCTAACAGTATGAACAATACTATGCAGTATGATGTGAACTTTTCAGTATTAAAAACAACTTTAACTAAATAGGCTTCAGTGTGCAGATGTGGAAATCTTACCTAGTTCATCTTATCAAGAGTAGTTCCCCTTGTTTTTACTGGTTCTATATCAAAAATTCAAATTAATCAAACTACAGTAGTTTTCTTTCCTGACAGACACTGTCACTCCCTTGAAGGCTTTTTTCTTACTCCTCTGTACAAATTTGTGATAAAAACCTTTATGTAGTAAAGCTTAAGTTGAGTTCAAGCTTCATGGTGAAATTCTTTATCCTCAGACATGTCATATACTCACAGCAGGCCACATGTGCGATTACAGATCTATCATCTGGGTACCACCGAGGGCCAAGATTTGAAGACATGTGTTTCTAGAATAATGGAGCGTCTGATGAAATGGTCATGATTACAAGCGTCTAGTCCGTCATTCATAATCCAGCCGTCGTCCATTAGAGAATATCCGGCGACAAACATGGATTTTATTCGAGCTCACTTGTTGAAGTGATAACCAGTAAGTATCATTTTAAAGTGACAGTTAAACCCCAGAATAAGTGTAGGTCAACAGAAAGACAAATTGGGTGCTTCTAAGTTCTTTCACAAGATGTGACAAATACAGTGAGTTAGTGTCGAAATCCACACCCAAGATTGTTTCGAAATCGCATACATATACAGTTAAAGTGTTTATGCAGAGAATTATGTAACCTATTCTTATTGTGATTGATGATTTTGTAAGAAACTGTTCTATCTGTTTTAATTGGGAATTGCTGGCCTGGGTGGTATTGGATTAAACTGACAAACTTTGAGGGTAAAGTGAGAATTTTTACAACACAGCGATGTCATACTCCATCAGGGCATCAACAAGTGCCAAGCTAGCCTCATTTTCCTGCATTCCAATGAATGTAAATTAAAGACAGCAAATTGTTTGCAATTGTCACAGTTTGGTCAATTTCTACAGCAAAAATATCAATTTGTCTTCAGATTCTGGTCGAAGGGTATTGTCATCGTCATATACGTCTGTCCATCTGTCAGTCACAACTTTCTCGATAGATATCTTTAGAACGACTTAACCTGGGCACACCAAACTTGTACACATCCATATGCTCGTGAACCAGAACCCTATTGAATTTGCACCCGATTGGTTGGAAACTTTGGCGGCCATCTGTAAATTATGCGAAACCATCACAGCTTTCTTGTTACCAAGATATATTTAGAAAGACTTACCCTAGGCACACCAAACTTGCAGTGTACGTCCATATGCTTGTGACCCAGAATCCTATTGAATCTGGACCCGATTGGTTGGAAACTTTGGCAACCATCTTTAACTTATAAATTTGTGCACATCCATATGCTCATGACCCAGAACCCTTTTGAATCGGACACGATTGGTTGGAAACATTGGTGGTCATCTTTAATTTATGCAAAACCGTTAATCTTGTGTATCTCCGGTACCATTTCGTTGTTCAGTGTGAAACTTGGTAATTTAGATCATTGCTGCATCAAGTAACTTTAAAGGAATGACCAAGCCCATTTCCCTGATTCGGTGCAAACCTGTGCGGCCATCTTCAATTTATGCAAAATCTTCAATGATATATATCTCTGATACCATTTAAGTGTTCTACACGAAATTTGGTAAACAACATCGATGTATCAAGAGACCTGCAATGAGGAACCACATCAGTTCCTCGGAGTGGCGGGAAGGATGGCGGCCATGTTCAATTTATCCAAAATCATTAATGATCTCTATCTCTGACACCGTTCAAGTGCTCGATGTAAAATTTGACTTACGATGAATGACAAATTGGTATCTCTGATTGGGCGGAAATCTTGGCGGCCATCCTTAAGTCATACAAAATCTTTAATGATGTATATCTCTGATACCATTTTAGTGTTCGAAACGAAACTTGGTGTACAGCCAAATTATCACGGGTCTATTGATATTCAGGAACCTTAGCATAGCACATCACTTCAGTTGCAATTGATTGTTTTTCACACGGACTGCTTGTGGTGCCACATGATGAATTGGGCTGTAAATCGAGGGTCACAGCATCACCTTTGCGCATTTATGTCTTGCAATAGCTATTCGTCGGAACCCAACGACAAAAGATGCCAACGACTGCGATACTGAAAATGCAATTAAACTCTGGCTGCGAAATGCCAGAGATAGGAAAAAGGGGCAGAAAGGAGAGGATGGAGAAAAACACTTGCACTACACGCGTCTCCGGCTGCAAATATGGCAAAGGAAAATGGCATTGTTGTCAGTGATGATGATGAAGAGAATGCCCAGTCGTAACATTTCAGTATGATGGATGTAGTTTGGGACAGTTTACATTTTGTCCTGGTTTCAAGATCAAGAACTATGCTTTCTCGAAAATCTGTCTTGAGTGAAAATTTGGACTGAAGGTCCTTTGAGAAAGAAGCCCAAAAAGGTAAAAAAACAAACATTTTGAGGGGTTTTTTTCCTTCCGGCTGTTCAAAGAAAAATGTACATGGGCTGAACCTTGTAGTGGTTGTGCTTTTTGTGAAGGCAATATAAACTTTTGTGCAAAATATATTCCGCATAACTTCCCCTGACCCACACTTTTTTTTCTGGAACAACCTCAGATGACTTTTGATTTCGCTGTGTATGCATTGCATTTATATGGTTTTTGCCTAGACGATAAGATCCCAGTCGAATTAAAATCCGACGCTATCTAATCACTGTCATTGGCAGAGTCTAACGAAATGCTATTGAGGTCAATCCCCGGTGACCTTTGATAATTAACCAATGAGCGAGTGAGCGAATGTATAAAATCGATTGATTGTAAAAAGAGCATACCTGCTGCTTTCATTCATTGAGTTGATTGAAGGAAGTGATTGACCGACTCTCTATACTACAATCCCTCGTCAGGACCTTATTGACCGTCTAAGTTCATTAATAGTATCGGTGTTCAAGAAAACTGATCGTAGATATATTAATGTCGGAAGCCATAAAGCATTCTTTAGCTCGACTACATACAAGAGATATCATTCATGGGATGTTTCTTTGTTTATAGAGTTGCTTGAATTTCTCATTAAAAATATCTGTGAAATTTGGCAACACAATATATCAGCAGCATATAGGTATTCCAATGGGTACTAATTGTGCACCCCTGTTGGCTGACCTGTATCTGTTCTCTTATGAATATGACTATATGCAGGCGCTTTCAAAAACCGATCCATTCAAAGCCCGTTCCTTCTCATTCACCAAACGTTATATAGACGATATTCTCGCTGTGGATAATCCTATATAAATGACGCAGTGAAGGATATATATCCACCTTCACTGGATTTGAAGGAAACTACAGATAGCCCTACAGGCACATCTTATTTAGATCTCTATCTCTATAAAAATGAAGCGGGCATTCTCTCTCGTCGACTTTATGACAAAAGAGATGATTACAATTCGACATCGTAAACTATCCCTTTCTGGATAGTAATATTCCAGTGGGACCTGCATATGGCGTATACATATCTCGCTTAGTAGCATTTGCTAGATCCTGTGTTAAATGTGATAATTTTCATCAACGTCACAAAACATTTTTGCAGAAACTTATAAAACAGGGCTATTCCACCAAGCGCCTCCACTCAAATTTTATCAAATTTGGCGATACATATCGCATGCTGATAGCAAAATACGAACGTAGCGTGCAAGATCTATGGCGCTACGTTTCGTAACTTGTGTCTAATTCCGCTTAACCCGGGACTAGGGACCGTATGTACCCATGTACTTCAAGATCCTCATGGTACTCATATGAACAGGCACAATCAAAGCGTGACTGAGATACATCTTTTTTTTTAGATGACGACTCTATAACGAATATTATGGATTAAGAATACTGATCAGCGATACGGATTTGATATTTCTGGAACATCATGATGTCTTGCCGGCATCATTGAAAACTGTTGACCGCTTCTCTCTTGCAGGAAACAAGCGTATGTTTATGTATACTATGATTGTCTTTTTGAATTTGGTGCTAATACTGTTATGTGGAAAATGGAATAGGTCTTTGGATTATGGACGCGGATATTCTCTAATGGACGACGGCTGGATTATGAATGACGGACTAGACGCTTGTAATTTTATAGATTAAGGCTGTCATTGCATGGTGGTCTTTGGCTAGAACCTCCAAATGACATTAAGATTTAGACAGATCCAAATGACTTTTTGACAAATCTTATTTATTTATTAAAAACCAGTAGTTGTTGACTTGTTCATCACGGAAAGTTCAAGAAACCAATCACCGGTACCTAAATAAAATGTTGCTGTTATCAGGTTTCAATTGTAATGTGACAGAATTGCAGACTATTAAGTGAACTGTCCTATCAGCCATTGTCTATATTCTAGTCGCAACTCTATTGCAACAAGTCATTGGTGGTCAGAGACTTAATTAGTACATACGCATGAAATACCAACTTTCTGGACACCCCAACCCCCTCCCCAGCCATGTACTCAAAATGAATCCCATTTTCAACCTACCAATCTCCTGTGTGTAGGTTGGATGATCGAAAAATTGTCAAGCTAAACATTTGTTATTTTATCCTCCTGTGCCGGAGGCTGGACAACCCAGCTGTTTCGAATGGGGCACCCATACAGGACCCCAGCATTGGACCAATGAGAATTAGCCGCATTGGCCCATCATATGGTTACCCATGCTAGCCCGGATCAACCAAATGGGCCCAGCACTGGGGTTGTGTGCCTCATGGGTGGCCCATTAGCCACATTGACCCATTGTGTGTTACTCATGCTGGCCGAATCACATAGGCCCAGCACAGGACCTGTGCATCTGGGGTTGGACGGGTGAGCATTAGCCGCATTAGCCCATCGTGTGGTTACACATGCTGGGCCAATCACATGGTCTCAGCACAGGGCCTGTGCATCTGTCACACTGGGCCCATGTCGACTCACACGCTGGATTTGGAGCTTTTACCTTTTATTATTTGGATCATATTCCAATCTTCTGTTATAGGAGTATGTGTATTGATCGTAGAAACATAATTTTTCCAAGAATCAAGTTTATTCTGTTTCATGGTTCTATGAGATTTAGCTCTTGTAACTCTGAGATCTTTCAAATTTTCAGGATTAGGATGTCGGCGGAAATATCGTTCAGTTTTCTTTCTACATTTTCTTACTTCTTTGCAGTCATCATTAAACCAAGTTTTTTTTAATAAGTGCAACACCTGAAGATGTGGAAATGGGTTGGTTGACAATTTCGATCAAGATATCCGAGAGTAAGTGTATAGCATATGGAAAGAGACTGCTTGTAGTTTTTGTAAACAAAGCCTTTGAAAATCTAGCGAATTTGCTTTCCTAAAATTATACCTTGTTAAAGGGTGGTAATCATATGAGTGAACAGCTCTTAAAAAATTGGAAATTGATCACTTCCACGAAGATCCTCATGAACAGACCAAGTGAATTCTTCGACAATAGGAAGGTCCCCAAGTGAGATATCTAATGCTGAATAGGTTCCATGAGCTGAGGGCAAATGTGTATAAGAACCATTATTAAAAATACACAAATTATTTGATATAAAATTTTGAAGAATTTTACCTTTACAAATGCCTTCATTGTCACAGAGGTTATTACGACCGTTAAAATCACCCATCAATAAACAAGGTTTCGGGAGATGATCGTTAAGATTCTGAAGTTCACTAAGACGGAGACTACCAGAAGAGGGTATGTACACTGCATAATGTGAAAAAACAGAACTCAAGGTAATATGAACTGCTACAGCTTGTAAGTCTGTCACTAAATCAACAGGACTGTGTAAAATACCCATTTTAATCAATATTGAAAAGCCGCCTGTAGCTTTCCGTGTTCGTCTAAAGCGTAGGAATGATAGGATGTGTAACATCACAGGGGAAAATGGCGCCCGCTACCAAACTTTCTGCGCGACATCCGGAACGACAAAAAAATGGAGAGCTGAAACTCCGTGATTTTATAGTTTATCATATTGAGATCATTTTGAGCCTATTTGCCTAACCCCCTGCAAAAACTATTTTATTTGACATTACATTAATTTTTGCCAATTTATCATGCAGTTTTTGGAGAGAAATTGCAGGAATGAAAAAAAAATCTGATAAAAAATGTCGTTTATTAAAATGTCGTCACTGTGACTTCATCACAGCGGCCATCTTGGCTTTTTTTATAGATTTTCTGACCCAGGGGTATAGTGTGGTAATTTTCAGCCTCTAGCTAAAGAGGTGAAAGAACAAATTATGGGGGGGGGGTCATTTCGCCCCTCTCCCAGGCAAGGACACACTCCAAAAAGCCCAGGCCAGATAGGTATAGACAGCCTAAACAGATCTATATCCTCGTGTTTAGCATTTCTGGGAGGCTTTATCTCAAATGGAATAAAATGGGATTTTGTAAGCATTCGGTCGGCGTTTATTCTCTGTATTCGATGCTTCTAAAAAGCTATCAATTAATGACCCGACGTCCGTTTGTGTATACCCCCATGGGAGCTGATCGCTCAGTGAGTAATTCGCGAATACACAATTGGCAGTGTGATCGTTTAACGGTCGCTTTTGAGATTTTAACAGGCTCATTGAATGTTATTGTTTTGCAGTTACAAGATTGCGACTCAAGTATTTATAATCAAGAAAAAGATATTACTCAAGCCAAGACAAATTATTGCCAATACCACGAGAACTATATAAATGCGGTGTTCCTCACAATAAGAAAAGAACAATTTTTGTATTTAAAGTCAGACTAGCGATATTTAACATCAGCTTAGTGAATAAATAATAATGAAAACCCAGCACGGTATCAATCAATCACAGTTTCCTTGATTCTTTGGAAACAGGGAATGTTAATTAACACATCGTTTGAGAATCTCCCGAGTGATACGTTATACCAAAAATATTTGTTATAAAAGCGGAAAAAGTTATTCGTATGTCTCATTACAAGCGTCTAGTCCGTCATTCATAATCCAGCCGTCGTCCATTAGAGAATATCCGCGTCCATAATCCAAAGCCCTATTTCATATTCCATATAACAGTATTAGCACCAAATTCAAAAAAAAGACAATCATAGTATACATAAACATAAGCTTGTTTCCTACAAGAGAGAAGCGGTCAACAGTTTTCAATGATGCCGGCAAGACATCATGATGTTCCAAAAATATCAAATCCGTATCGCTGATCAGTATTCTTAATCCATAAAATTTGTTGTAAATTCGTCATCTAAAGAATGATGTATCTCAGTCACGCTTTGATTGTGACTGTTCATATGAGTACCATGATGATCTTGAAGTACATGGGTTCATACGGCCCTTAGCCCCTTAACTTAGCGACGGAATTCTGAAAGCAATCTACTCCCGATACAACGCATTCTTACGGCGGCAACTTTCACGTGTTTTCTAAAGTAACCTGGAATATAACTGAAAGTTGTAGTTTTATTTATCATGCTTTAAAATAAACCAGCTGTCTTGAAATCGAGACAATTTATTGAAATGTTTTGTAAAAAGAGAAAAAAATGAATTACAATCTCTAGGCTGTATACGAAGGATTGCTAGGAGTAGTACATCAGTTAAGCTTACAAAGCTCATTACTTCCATGAACTGATGATACGGTATACCTATAAATACATACAATGCCATTAATTTATCATTTCTTTTTACACATTTTAATAAAATTACTATTTTCAACTCCTCCTCAGACAACCAGGATAATGGACCTGCACCTGGAACAACTGCGGATACGCTGCCGCTTGTGTGCAGGAACCGCTGGGTTATTCAGAGAAAAGGAAAGCCCAGTCTTCAAACATAAATTCGACAGGCTTGTGGTATTGATGTTCAAGAGGATGTATACAGCATAAATCCATCACACATTTGGCACCGATGTAATATGAAACTGATAAAATACAAAGCTACCTTACGGAAGTATAAGACTGCAGGTATATCCATCACTCCAAATAATTTTGAACCGCACAGCGATGCTTCTAAACTCTGTTACTCTGCTTACCAAACATGTACAGGTATGCAATTCCACGACCACTTTCGTGATTTTTCTATCAAACATAACACATTCTCTTATATATTTAAATTGATGTTACATTCAACACCTAATCATTACTAGATATTCAGCTTGACGGCGGAAGTATTATACATTATTCAAATAGGCATTGTATAGTTCTTATATTCCGCAAAAACCTACCTATATAGTCTTGCATGGACCTTTGTAGATTCAATTCTGGAAGCTGCTAAAGAAGTGGAGCTTCTAGTCAAAAGCTCGATCGACGAACAGATAAAGGTGTTGAGATTGAACCCTGGAGCCGAAAGGACATGCACCAAAGTGACCATCAAACAGGATGGGACATGGACCACTTGCATCCACGGTATCCTTACCGTGGATGCAAGTGGTCCATGTCCCATCCACCTATTCTACCTCCGGTAATAACGGTCGCCACGGTATCTTTTGTTCTGCCTGAAATGTTTGTGTGGGGAATGAAGATTTTCTTCCTTTTCTAAGGGAGAGAGTAGGACCACACACACATGCAGCTTTGTTCGACTCCCATGGGCAGATGTTTGCTGAAGAAGAGGATGGTTATTGTGACCTAGCCACTCTTCGACACACCAAATGCAAGATGCTCGTTGGGAAGGAGAGAGAGAGATGTGACGTGTGTACTTTTCACAGACCATACATTTATACCATGAAAAGGAGACAAGAAAACTCAAAATCCCTTTTCCCGACAGAGCTTCTGTCATCTACGATACGGAATGACAGGTTACCAGGTGTAAACTTGTTTTGGTAACATATGCCTTATTTGATATTACGGCATAACGTACTTAACGTTCATGGCTTAACCTTACCAAAAATATTTCTTTGCCTTAGGCCTACTGGTAGAATCTGTTAAGTTGTAAATTTTATTGAAGACAAGTGATATAAATTTACTGTAAGAATTTATTATAACTTATTTCACTATTTTCAGGTACAAGTGATCGCGACAAACCCAAGACCATTACAGGACTGGCTCGACAATTAAAAAGAAAAGCCCAAGGCCTCAAAAAGAAAATCCAGAGGTATATCGAGAACAGCGGACAAAGATTATCGGAGAACATCGAAAAATTATTCAGTGCTATCATGGAGCAGCAGGACTCCAAATTACAACACATAAGGGAAGTGGGAGATGGTGCCGACATACTGACAAAGTCACATGGCTTCACAGTATAGTCTTCTGGTTAACCTATTCTAACGATTCGTGATATGTGTTGTAGCTCAGACACGCTTGTGCCGATGAAAGTAACATCAGACTTTCCAAGCGGAAGTCCACAACTTCGATTATGGCAACAACAGAAAGCTATCGCAGCCAACAAGGGCCCCAGTGGTATGAGATGGCACCCTGCTATCTTGCGATGGTACATTGCTCTTCATGCCAGAAGTCCCGCCGCCAACAAGATGATCCGGGACTCAAAATTCCTTGTGTTACTGCACGAGAATACGCTGAGAGATTATACCCTCATCACCAATCTTCGACAGGGATAAAAAAAAAGACATCATGAACAGGATTAAAGACGACATCGGGTTTTCGAACTTGGCGGACTTTCAAAAAAATGTCAGTCTGGTATTTGATGAGATGAAGATCAGTTCAGGACTTGTCTATTACAATAGGTACATATATTATTAATTGCAACGTACGCTTATGTCATATATAAATAAGGTTACTTATTAAAACAATAATGTTCACACAATGAACTAATGATATTTCATTACAATGCTGGAAAATACTAGGATTCTCATTCCGTGATATCTTTCCATCTTTATCAAGCTTGGACGGCAAACTTGTTGGGTTCTGCGAACATGAGGAGACCGTTGCTTCCATTGATACTTTCGTGAGCGGACTGAGCAGAGAAAGCGGAAATCCGGATGGGTCGACGTCCTCGTCAAGTGGGCAGCCAGCTCTTTCCGAGTTGAAGCCTGCCACACACGTTTTGGCCTTGATGGTGCGCGGCCTGACCGCAGTATTTGCTTTCCACCTTTGCATCGGTTTCACTAGTTAACATCCGTAACCAGTTGTTTGGAAAGCCATCGGAGTTCTGGAGAGTGCTGGTGTCTGATGGAGCCAGTCTGATCAGAAAGTTTTACCACATGCACTCCGTTCCTGGTTGGGAGAGAGTAATGTATTACATTCGTAACCGATATAGGAAGTCTAGAAGGGTATTCTTCATTTGCGACGCACCACACCTGATGAAGACCACACGAAATAATTGGGAGAACAGTACATGGAACAATCAAACTAAACCTCTTCACTTGAGTGAATTTTGTTATTTTCATTAATTTTAAGACTTAAAGATTTCTTAATTTAAGATAATTACCCACGAATAAGATTTGTATTAAGTCCAGATTCGGATTTATTACCGATGGAATTAACGTATTTACAGAATGTCATTAAATAGAAAATGAAATATTATCCAATGAACGGTTCATTATATGACGAAATTACTCTTTTGTTTAACAGTACAATCGACAAGACATCACGTGGCCACAGCTCTTAAAATTGGCGGCTTCACCACGAACACATTACCTTAAGCCGTCCTTAAGGATGGAAGTCAAACTTGCTGTTCAGGTAAAGTTCAAATTTGCATCTTCAAAATAACTTCTTGCCATAAGCAATATATTAGATATATCATTGTTTTTTTTTATAGTGACACTTATTTGATTGGTGTATAACTTCTGTGATTTACCTATTCAGGTGCTGAGTTCTAGTGTTGCCAGTGCGTTCCGCTTCTCAAGCATCCCAAACAGGTACAGAATCCACAATGAATTTTATATCTGTGATGGATAAATTCTTTTTCTGTCTCAATGTATCGATGTTAAACGGGGCGAAAAAAACAGAGTTTCAACCATGCAAATCACCACATGTCTGGCGGTTCAATGTAAACACATAATATTTATATTATAAATTAAACAGAAGTTGTTATCCATCATAATTCGTTCGGTTACTAGTTTCCAACTTCTAAAATACCACTGAGAAGACATAAAATATTATCGGACTATCACAAGCGGGCTTGATTCAGTTATTACCCATCGCTATGCCGGTTAATGAGTATGCTAACATTTCAATATCATGGTATATATATTAAGTATTCATCCGGTTTTGTTTTAATTTAAGTGGTTCGATTTTCTAGACGAATGGGAAGGTCAGTCCATGAGCATCCAAGTCATGAAGCCAGCAGAGAATCTTTGGAGGGACTACGTATTACAGGTGTGTGTTCTGCCGCGCCTTTTAATGGCATATCCATAAAATCCAGATATTCATAGCTCCCTTTTTTGTTCAAATAAAGTTTACTTATAAATCCGTTCTAAATAGAAAACTCAAAATTATTTAGTAATTTTATATTACCAGTAAAATCACTCACTACAACTTCTGTTTGAAGGATCAGAAGGACGTTTCCGCTTATTCGAAAAATTCAACCAGGATCCAGTTGAAGAGCTCTTCAGTCTATAGAGGCTACAACCCATCGGTTGGGGAATTCGCTCGAAATGTGGTAACTCTGCAGGTTGTCAGTTCCTCTTCTGTTGTGGCTACTACTCGTGGAAACTGCACGGTTCAAGGAGTCGTTGCTAGTGTAATGGATTGCTCGCCATTACCGAAAAGCAGAGCCAAATGAAGGTATAACTCTTTTTTATATATATGACCTATTTCTCTAGAAATCATTACTCATGAAAAGAAATATATATTTGTAACATCTTTTATTTTCGATCCATCTCTCAGGGGACATTTGTGTGCATGATAATACATACATTTTCCATAATCCATATGTCTGTTACATAATAAAAATGAACAGGTTATACACGTCTTTATTCTCCAAAAAATGAATAAATACATTAAAGTTAGTCAGAGTTCAGTTTTTATCTACCGTTTTCCCCAGAGCTTTCTGTCCTTTACAAGATAAAGACTTTGAAGCCGCCCTTTTCTTGAGCATTGTGTAGGCCATACAAAAAGCTGTGCATCGAATTTTGACATAACATGTTAATACTCTCTTTTTCAGCGTCTCACTAACAACACTGTTGTCTATATAAGTTGTGGTCTAGGTCCATCCTGTTCTCACTCGGACGTTTGCCATGACGCGATCTAGTAGAATATCCTTCAGTGCGACGTCGACCATCTTGTGCATGTTCTCAGTCTGTAAGATTGGTCTTACTTCCTGCTCAACAAGGCGGAAGAATATGTAAACGTGGTCATTCACGTCGAATGCATTTCCCCTGATGATTTCGTGGAACCAGTCTTTAGTGTACCACAAGAACGTGGATTTCCTGGAGCTGTGCGGGACTTGCCAGGACTCTAGAACCTTGATACACACTCGCGAAAGATTGTTGTTGGGAAACCTGCATAATGTGAATACAGAATTCAAAGTAAGACGAACTGCTACAGCCATTAAATGTGTCTTTAAATCAATAAGACTACGTAAAATACCCATTTTGACAAGTATTGAATAGCCTCCTGTAATCTTTCATGCTCATGCAAAGCATTTGAAAGATAGGGTGTGTATTGCCGTAATTTCTGTTCTTTTCTTCTGCTCTTCTTGCAACTGCTGCACATCTTTGTCTTTGTTCTCTCTTCAGTTCACATTTCTTGTTTAACCTCTGGTTTAAGGAAGCCTTGCCGGGTAGCTTATTATCACAAGATTGGTCCATGTGTTCAGCGACGGTGTTTTTGTCTGAGATGGGTTTCATAGGTGTATCTGTGCTGAGAATGGAGTTATGAACTTCCCCTTCACCTTCTTTTTCATCTTCCATTACTGTCTCATTTGCTGTCCTCATCACTGGTGAAATCCTCGGACATATCATCAGGAGCGAAGGTCACAGGTGCATCTGCTTCGGAAAGAAAACCAAATCTTCTTCTGCACATCTTTCTTCATCTACTGAGGGTAGTCCATTTCTAGTATCATTTCTGGTGAGCTCAGCAACCATATTAGCATCTGGGGTGAAGTTCAAGTCACCACCAGAATGTACCGGTGCATCTACTAAGTGTAGCTCATTTCTAACATCATCTTTGATGAGCCCAGCTATCACATCATCATCTGGGGCGAAGTTCAAGTTACCTCCAGAATGCACAGGTGTAGGTCTTCATTGTAAAATACGTAAGAATATTTTGCATTAAAGATGGGAAAATATTGCAGGTAAAATCTACAGTATGAAGATAATATAAACATCCAAATGAAAGCCGAGGTAATGATATATATATGGTTGGACAAAGTGTGGATTACAGCAAAATAATAGAGTGAAGTGTTTTATCTTGAATGATTCTGTAAACTGTGATACCTCAAGCTACCAAAGTATTGCCAAGTGTATCTGCAATGTATATAATCTGTCTTCTGTATATTTCAATCTGCAAAGCATTCATGTATGTGTTTTTTTTAATAATGGTGTCATCGCATGGTCTGGGTTTTGAATCAGAAGACAACAGATTTCACCCTGCAGTCTGATACACATCACCCATTCCTAACTGAGGTGGTGTTTTCTTGTGCTGGATAATGGCACTGAAAACCATTAAAGAAATGTAAACGTATTCCGCACATGAAGCCAAAAATTCACTGAACATTTTTTCCTTTAATCTGTTTCCTGTAGTTTCAAAATTGTAAAATATTAACTCGATGATCATTATTCGTACATGCAAATATGAATTACATTGTGACCTACATGCCCGCGTAGCGTGACATTTCAGAGTAAATGTAAATGATATATTGTATCACTGGTATAAGAGTACATATTCCAGATACAATGAGATGTTATAGATATTCAGATGAGATTGCAATCCACCTGAACATGATGTTTGTTGCAGAACTACAATCTGAACTTCCTTTTTGTACATGTAGATGTGGGCAAACCCAGCTGTGGAAAGAGTAATACCTATAAACTGGTCATGGGCAAACCACTCGATAAAAGGGGAATCAACCTTCAACTCTGAGAGGTTACAAAGGCAGCCCTGCTAAAGATATTAAGCAATCTTGGTGGAAGAGGCATGATCTCTGTAGATGAAATTTCAAACAGTTTAACCACACTGTTGAAACGCAGCCAGGCTGACACATCAGGTATGTCCATTACAGACATGAAAGATTACATGTAGTTGGGAATTAGCAAAGTTCTGTCAAAATTGATACTTTTCCATGGTCAAACATTCCATACTACATTCTATACCCTACACCCTAAAATGTATAAGGTTGGTCATCATGACATGGAACCGGTACAAAGTCATTTAGCCTCAGTCGTAGATATGGTTTCCTATAGTTTTAAAAACATAACTGGACTCCTAGTTCTGTGAATAATCAGTTCCAATATTTACTTCGTGACATCAGTAAGTTGATCTCATTTGCATACACTCCTTAATATCAAATTCGGGATTCAAATGGCAATATCTCTGCAAATGTTTGGAACATAAGCATGCGGCAAACAGCATTTTACTGCGAGTCATGGGCACTTCTCCTAAAAGTGACTTCAGACAATTTTGGTTCCAGCGCTGATATATGGTAATATACATACATGGGGCATTCTTCTCTAAAATTAAGTTTTAGTGTGCTAATTTATCTTACAGTAAGAAGCAATTTGCTTATTAAAATTCAAACAATTAACAATACAAAGAAGGACATGTCAAAATGAAGAAAATGAAACGCAGTTTAAGTGCCAAAATAAGAAAGAAATATTTCAGTTGACATAATTTTGGGGGGAAGAATATGCATTTCACACTTGGGGCTACAGCAGCTAATGAAAGGATTTGAATATTAACTACCGGTATATAGGCTTTTTATTGAGTTCACAAATTGTGCAACAATATAAACATACTTTGTGGCTTGATGTGAAGGACTTTGCCTTTCACCTATGACAACAACATGGGCATCACAGTAATTTTAGGATGTAAAGAGAAATTATTCAACATGTTGAAGTTAAATAAAGCCGATACTGCTTAGAATGTGAAGTGACGGGAGCCATACTGCAAGCTATGCCAGCAATGCCGACATACAGCTCAGTCAGTCAGGGCTGTCTCCTGGTGGATTCATGCAGCCTGATCGCTGGTACAGTACAATCGAAGAGATTACTGCCATACAAGATGGTTTGAAGGAGATAGTGTGGTTCTGGCACCTACCTGGACGACTTGCTACAGAAGAGAGAGTATAGTACATGTACATGTACCTAAAAGAAGATATATTTGAATGTACCGGTATCGATTACATGTATGAATCCTTATAATTTCCAACTTAACCCATTTATAATGTACACCAGTACATGCATGTCTTTCCAGTTTCGACAACAAACCATACATTTACATACTTTTATCCATAGTATTTGTCTGTCAGCAGGCAGTTGATACCTCAGTATTTTTGTAGATTGGCCATTACTTGTTTTCATGGAATACATAACTTAGGTATTGACCACAATGAAGTCAACTATATTCCTGCAGTCTTACATTGCATCAATGCTGCTCCTTTATAAATGCAGCTAGATTTTACATTTGATTTTGATGAATGAAGTACATTTATCTTTTGCAGTAGGCGTGAAGCCGCTTCGAGAAAGTTCAAGACAAAATATACTCTACAATCTCTTGAACCAATTTTCCTTCAGCTTTTCGATCTGCATAATGAAACAGATGCAGAAAGCGGCAAATTTAAAGAAACTCAGAAAAACTACACATTAAATCCAGAGGCACAGTTGTATGCAGGATTCACTGTGGTCGGATATCATCCAACTCCCCACCCATCATAGACGACAGGTACAGCTCCAGTGAAAGTAAAACTGAAGAAGTAGCCAATGTAGCTGAACCTCTGATAACTTCGCTGGGACAGAAGTATACAAACCATTTGGGGAGATTCTTTCTGTCTCTGCACTGTTTCACACAAGTGTAGATGATAATGTTGAGCATTGGTGGCACAGTTGTAGTGGAAAGAGCAGTCTCCGTTCAGGTCGTGAAAAATTCCCAAAGACTACTAGACCACATTTTGAAGCAGGCCATAACCTTCCAAGAAGTAAGTTAAACATTTGTACTAATACAAATATTGATATTACTTACAGAAAATTTATTCTCTGTTTTCTGAAAATTTTACGATTTATTTTGTGTACAATTTAGGTAATATGAATAAGAAGCGTCTGATTCGACATTTAATATTTAGCCATCGTCCATAAAATAATCTCACCGTCTACATGTATTAACGACCAGGTATTCTGTGTGGCAAGGTACATGCACCCACACACCAGATTTATCCTGATATGGAAATTTTTGAAGTGAGCCCCAGGTAACACCATTTATAGGTGAACTGATCTAGCGACATATTTGAGGAATTAGGTACTGAAATAGATAATTATGAAAGACTCTGTTCAAGTTTTCACCATATAAAATATGATTATCATTGAGTAACTACTTCAGCTTGTTTTCTAAGAGCTGCACAAAAGCTGGGAATCAAACCATGCTGAAGTCGGCACATGAGTGTCGAATGGTGTTGAACGAGCAGTTTGAATTTTGACTATATTTTTAATTCAGAGATCGTTGCAAATTTTTTTGTATGTTATTCAACATTCATATATCTGAAGTGGTACTAGATTACGAGAACATGTAGCATGTTGAGTAACATGAGACAGCGTTGTATTCATGTTATTTTTTTATTCTTTCTTTCATTATAGAGTATATAACAGTTACAAGAGGCAGACTCGATAGATCGATTGAGGTCGGTTTTAACTGCTCGACGAACCCGGATCAGTCGTGAGGATGTGTTACATATACCAATCAAGAATTCGTAATAAAGTAATACCGAGCAGTGTGTCATCTGAAGCCTGTGTGAAAGCACAGGAGCATGGGTTCGTAACCATCGGCACTGTCAAGAACCCTCCATCGAATCGTACTACATGAGTCTTTTTCAAGGCTTCATCTGGCAACATCTCCGTAGAGAAACTCACGAAATTTGGAGTGTCCATGGAGATGTTCAAGCAGCAAATAAACATGACCCTGCAGAGTGTTTCTGGGTTGTTAGAGTGTGAGCCTGAGCAATACACTCTCAAAGAACAATTAGAACACTTTCAGAAGAGACCCCTTATCCGGGCAGTGGTATATATATAAAGAGAATTAAGTTTCAACGTCGCGTTCAGAAATACTTCAACTGTATAGCGACGATCAAACAAAATTCTAAGTATTCAAGTTAACTCAGTAAGGTAATGCATAAAAAACATGTAAATACATTAAAATTTATACAACAAACCGATCTTTCTCAAATAATCTAAAACACAATCTTCTTTTACTCGACCAAAAGATCTTCCAAAGTAGCTGCCCGATAAAAGTTATCTCTTACAATCTTAAAATCTATACACTCGATAAGAATATGTTTCACCGAAAGATCTTCATCACAAGGAATACACCTTGGGACCGGCTGTTTTTTGGGGGGTAAATATTCGAGAGTTAATCGTGTATGGCCGATTCTACATCGTCTAATCATGGCCTGATCAAAACGTTTCTGGCTGTTCAGATGAGTATAACAAACAGTTTTTAAAACTCGTGAAGTTTTATTATCCATAGTATCCCATCAAGATTGAAACAACGTTCTCACATAAGCAGTCAGATGGTCTGAAATCGCTGTATGGGATTTCAACAGGATTAACCTCATTATCTAGGGTTTCCTTAGCCATCTTATCAGCTTCAGTATTACATTTGATGTCAACGTGACTAGGCTCCCAACAAAATACAATATCAATCGGTTGATCAAATTTAATGTCATATAATTGTAGAATATTAAAGATGGTGGAATGAGTTGAATTTGCACTTTTAATCGCTTGCAGGCATGACAGTGAATCTGAGAATATGACATATTTTTCCCATTTAGTGGATCCAATCCCTTCTAAAGCCGACAATAGTGCTTTTGCTTCTGCAGTGAATATGGAACTTTTATCTGGTAGCTACTCCCTCACCATCTTTAGAACCATCTGTATAGAGAGCCTGATGCGATCTGTATTTCTCTCTCAGTAGAACAAAATATATTTCGTCAGTGGAGTCGGCAGGGGCTTGTTAGGTAAAATTTGACAGCTTAATACCAGCTGCTACAACTTGTGCTATCATACGAATTCCAAGATGTGGAATAATGGAGAGTTGCTTTAAATTGAAATCCGCCTAGTGAGGGTTGAACACACAGTTGTATGCAGGATTTGAGTGGTTTGATCGCAAGTTGTAATATATTGGAGTGATGGTTTGATTGTTCGAAGTTTTAAAAGAACTTCATCTGCTTCGACATATAAGATCTTAGTCCTTGATGGAGAATAGGATCTAGCTTTACCAAGTTTGACTTACTTGCCCCGTTGTAAACAGTAGAGCCATATTCAAGTTTAGAACGAAAAAGAGATCGATATAAATGGAAAATCGTTTGCTGTTTTACTCCCCACTTATAGCTGGCAACTACCTTCAACAAATCTAGAGCTTTCGTTCACTTGGCGTTCAAGCAGTTTATATGCGATTTGAATGTTACTCGGTGGTCAAATAATATTCCTAAGAATTTGATCTCAGTTCCATCTAATGTAAGTACTGGATCTTTGTGCTGGAAATATTTTCTGCAAATGGGGATACAATTTGTCTTAGATCTGGACAATTTGAGGTCATTTTCTTGACACCATTTCTGAATTCTATTTAGACAAAGCTGTAATGTTCTCTCAATATTGTATATAATTTTTCCACTACACGATATGTTGAAATCGTCCACAAAGAGTGAACCATCCATTGACTTATTCAAAACTGCAGCTAAGCTGTTGATCTTGATATTAAACAAAGTTGTAGACAAAATACTGCCCTGTGGGACACCTTGATCTTGATCGAAAAGATCAGACCTGGTTACACCTAAACGAGCATGGTATAAGCTCTAGGAATGTGCAAGGGAATGGTGTCCGGCAACGTTTAACTTAGGAGATGAGGATTGGCCTCCAGTGCCTGGGTTTGGGAACACGTTTCCAAAGGTAGTGGATTGTTTCACTAAGTGTATCATGAAGTAAGCTCTTGTAATCTAGGTATGGGGTAGAGTAAGGCTTAGTGTAGGAGCGGTCATGAGGGTAGAGGATGGGGCCAATAACTTTGGCAGGAAGTACATGGAAACTCTTGGAATCTATAAGGGTATGGGGTCAGGCAAGGCATAGTTTAGAAGATACTGCTGCTCAGTCCTCGGGGAGTGGGGACAAGTTCCGGAGAGTAGTGGATGGGTTCATCAAGTGTAACATGATGCAAGCACCCAGAAAGAATTAGGGTGTGGGGGTCGGGCGGAGT
Organism: Hanleya hanleyi; assembly: GCA_036873755.1. NCBI lineage: Eukaryota > Metazoa > Mollusca > Polyplacophora > Lepidopleurida > Hanleyidae > Hanleya > Hanleya hanleyi. The sequence goes on from JAVTVY010002030.1 coordinate 21,932, forward strand.
TTAGTTTAGGAACTAGACGGTGGGGCTCAGTTCCCGGGGGATGGGGGTTGGACATGCTCCCGAGGGTAGTGGATGGTTCAAAAAGTTCAAGATAATGTAAGCATGCAGAATATATTTGGGTTCGGGGTCGGACAGGTCTTAGTTATATAGGACAGGAGATGGAGGGAGGGGATCAATCCCCGGAGGGTGTGGTTATGCACTCCATGACATTGGATTGATTCAATAAGTGTAGCATGATGTAAGCAACCAAAACATAACAGGGTTCAGAGATTGGGCAAGGTTTAGGCCATAAGACATAGGTTGAGTTCGAGAAGCTGTCTATATTTTGAAGTCCAAAAGGTTAACATGAAAACATCAAAATTTTAAAATGTAGAAAATCCAACTGTTAGCAATTTTGACAAAAAATGATATTACTTGATATTAAGAATGCCCGAAAAGAATATTCTTATATTTATTTCAAAGTATTAACATACATGTATAAACTGTCATAATGAAAAGACAAAATGTGATCACAAAACTTTAACATGAAAACGGAATGTTGACACCAGCCATCCAACTATGATCTATAGGACATATTAACATCTGTTAAAAAATTACAAGACTTCCTTCTTGAATTGTGCATGTACATGTAACTCAAAAGCTGCAGCTCAATGATGCCGCCAAGACATCATGATGTTCCAAAAATATCAAATCTGTATCGATGATCAGTATTCTAAATCCATAATATTCGTTGTAAAGTCGTCATCTAAAGACTGATGTATCTCGGTCACGCTTTGATTGTGCTTGTTCATATGAGTACCACGAGGATCTTAAAGTACATTGGTTCATGCGGCCGCTAGCCCCGGGTTAAGCGCAATTAGACACAAGTTACGAAACGTAACGCCATAGATCTTGCACGCTACGCTCGTATTTTGCTATCAGCATGCGATATGTATCGCCAAATTTGAGAAACTTTGAGTGGAGGCGCTTGGTGGAATAGCCCTGTTTTATAAGTTTCTGCAACAATGTTTTTGTGACGTTGATTCAAATCATCACATTTAACACAGGATCTAGCAAATGCTACTAAGCGAGATATGTATACGCCATATGCAGGTCCCACTGGAATATTACTATCCAGAAAGGGATAGTTTACGATGTCGAAACTGTAATCATCTCTTTTGTCATAAAGTCGACGAGAGAGAATGCCCGCTTCATTTTTATAGAGATAGAGATCTAAATAAGATGTGCCTGTAGGGCTATCTGTAGTTTCCTTCAATCCAGTGAAGGTGGATATATATCCTTCACTGCGTCATTTATATAGCGATTATCCACAGCGAGAAGATCGTCTATATAGCGTTTGGTGAATGAGAAGGAACGGATTTTGAATGGATCGGTTTTTGAAAGCGCCTGCATATAGTCATATTCATAAGAGAACAGATATAGGTCAGCCAATAGGGATGCGCAATTAGGACCCATTGGAATACCTATATGCTGTTGATATATTGTGTTGCCAAATTTCACATAGATATTTTTAATGAGAAATTCAAGCAACTCTATAAACAAAGAAAAATCCCATGAATGATATCTCTTGTATGTAGTCGAGCTAAAGAATGCTTTATGGCTTCCGACATTAATATATCTACGATCAGTTTTCTTGAACACAGATACTATTAATGAACTTAGACGGTCAATAAGCTCCTGATGAGGGATTGTAGTATAGAGAGTCGAGAAATCCCATGTGGATACATGTCTGTACGGTATGTGACCTTTAGCATCAAGCTCTTCCGTAAGACATTTTGAGTTTTTCAATACCCACATACATTCAACGCCAGAGTTCTTAGAAATAGTGGCGCAATACCTTTCCCAAAATGCTTTTACCTCCTGAAAGGCCCTCGTCAATAGGGTTGAAAGAAGCTTGGTGGTGCAGCTTCTAGAACCAGCTATGAATCTAGCTTTGTATGGTGATTTATGCATTTTGGGGGTCCAGTATACTTTTGGTATATCATTACGTTTGGTTGGAATACAAATACCTCTTTCCTTGAGAAACGTTTTGTGATTGTTAAATAAATCTTCCAGAGTAAACGCAGTTTGAGAGTAAGTAGACGTATTTGATGACGATATGTTTACACTCAATTCTTCAACCAGCACCTGGTAATAGTAATATTTACATATGAATATTATATTACTTGGAGCTTTGTCTGCTGGGACTATGACGAATTTTTACTCTGGAGATTTGCTAGAACTTCTTGCGAATTGGGGCTTCTCAGTACTTGTTTTGCTTGGGGAAGGGTACTTCTGTCAATATGGCGTATTGTTTGTAAGAACGATGACAAAGCTCTCGGTCATTACGGTAGTGCAGGGTGAAATGTTCGCTTGGTGCATTTATAAATTCCAAACTTCAGTCAAAACAAATAATCTTTTATGTAACATTGATTTTGTCACATTTGCTTTTTTCATTCATATATTTGTTGGACAGTTTGGAAATCAGCCAGGTTTCCTTCCCATCATGAAATGCGCACCACGAGTAACTTTAGCTCACCGTAAAGTTGTAGGTATAGGCGGCAGCAGAAAAATGCACAACTAAATAAGCTTCCGTTATGCCTTGGCTCGTTGAACGTTTCAGAATAATTATGTATCGGTCTTTGACTCTTATTCTTGACTGGTTCGGATGGCTTATATAAACGGATCTACAGCCAAAAGATGTCCACTTTCAGAACTGGAACCGCCAGAGTTGACATGTTGATCTTGTAAAGCATTGGCTACAACTTCTGTTGTGCCCGTCTTTGCGCAGGTATCCTTTGAGAGAGAGAGAGAGAATTAAGGTTTAACGTCGCATTCAGCAATATTTCAGCTATATAGCGACGATCAAACAAAATTCTAAGCAATCAATTCAAAAACTCGATAAACTAATGCGTTAAAACAGGTACAAACATTAAAATTTGTACAACAAACCAATCTCTCTCAAATAACCTAAAATACAATCTTCTTTCACTCTGCTAAAAAGATCCTCCAGCGTAGCCGCTCGATAAAAAGTATCTCTTACAGTCTTAAAATCTATGCAGTCTATGAGAATATGTTTCACCGTGAGATCTTCATGGCAAGGTATACACCTTGGAATCGGCTCCTGTTTTAGTAAATATTCATGATAAATCGTGTGTGACCGATCCTACATCGTCTAATCATGGCCTGGTCGAAACGTTTATGACTGTTCAGGTGAGTATAACCAACCGTTTTTTTGAACTCGTGAAGTTTGATATTATCCATAGTATCCCATAAAGATTGAAACAGCTTTCTTACTCCTTTGAAACTATCTAGGGATGTATTTCTGTAATGAAGCTAATTTGCAATGCAGTAGATGGAGAAAACTGCTCACTAATTGAATAGTCAAGTGTCCCAATAAATACTCGCCAGTTCAGTGTTTTAATTCTCCATTCAGGTTCCGCGAGATATCACATATCTTTGATTTTCTCCATGGCTAATTCGCAATTAAATCTAGAGACAAAAATTAACAGATATGCATGGTGACTTACAGCAATATACAGACACAAACTATTTGGTTGCATTTTCAATGAGCCATATTTAATAAAAAATATAAACCAGCCCAATAAATACAGAGATTCTTTTCAAACTGGTGTACAGTCATAGGCTTTTTGGCAGATGTTTCCGTCAGTATTTTCAAAGAGAAATTTCTGCACAACTGTGAAACTATTGCAGTGTGATCTGACTCCACTCTTACCAACACAGTAATAAACAGCCGTGTTTGTCGCGTAAATGTTTGTCGCGTAAATTTCATTCAGTATCAACAGGCTGATAACTATTCACTGCAATTTCACCGACGAATCATGTTGTTGTTTTGCTCAATGAAGGCTGCTGTTCAGTTGCAAGATTTCACTCTTCTAAGTACCACTCCACATTACAAAAAAAAGAATAAATCTTTGAATATATCATTTTCTTGTTTTGTAATTAGCGTCTGCAATCTCTCCTCTCTTCCCGCGGACTTCCCGCATCCTCTCAATGCCACGCGCCAAAAATAAACGGCTCAAGAAGTGTATGTATAAAAACTAGGACTTCAACCTAAAATCGGACCTCTGGATCAATTATTTCTTTTCTTTCATGAGAATACTGCCAATTCTCACTTAGAAAGAATAAAATAATTCTTGTCGTTTTTAAAAGACAGTAATTAGCCTTAATTAAAGCTTAATCAAACTTGTCACGCCACTTCTAATTTTCGGGTCCGCTTCTGGATTTTTGGGTCCGATTCCGGATTTGTTGCAAATCGGCAATTCATCTGGCCTTTGCTGGGGTTCAGTTTTCGTGGATTCATTTCTGCGTGAACTCTGTAACTAAATTGATCAAGTCTACGTGTCTACAAAGTATCACTGCGAAGACCCAGAAGAAAGAAATATTTGCATATTTGGGCTACATCAATGTTTAAAACTGCTGCTAAAGTCTCTATAACTATTGGAATGGAAATCCAAATGTTGAAGATCACAACAACAACATGCCGAATATCCATTCCATGTGGGGGAGGGGGTGTGAAGTTGGTGTATCTCGATAAAAAGCCCCAGCAGAAAAAAACTCCATCAGACAAAAGTTCCAAGTGGATAAAAGCCCCAAGTGGACAAAAAAAAACAGGCAATTCCAGAATTGTCTCTAGCCACCGTTACAACTGTTCCTGTCAATAATGCCTACAGGTGATAAAACCAGTGTTAGAGTTGTGGCTAAATTCTGTCAGGCCTATAGTATGAAAGAAATTATCTCCAAAGAATGCCACCTCGAGCTCTTGAATCTGCAAGTTATTAACGAGTTTAATATTTCTTCCAAACTATTTCTGATGGGCAGTTTTGAGATACCATTAACCATTTTTTTCTGCGGGAATTATGTTGGTTACCTCCAAGCCTCCTCACTATTCGGATCTTCCGTGATCTCATGATCTTCACAGTATCTTCAGTAAAGAGCCTCATTAGTGTCCAATATCCGAATACTGGAAAGCTAATGATAATCGTTAGGGATATATCCTGTGATGTTACAGCGTAACTTCTTTTTCGCTATTCATATTCCAATTGAGTTGTTCGATTATAGTTTTGACACTACCCGGAACTCTTCAGCGTTAGAGGGAGAGACTAGTGTGATTACATGCGGTTTGTGTCCGTTTTCGTCATTCTGCACCAGTTCACCGTGGAGTAATTTGGACGATCCGTCGTCGCATACACTCGATCCGCAGCTAACTACAGTTCATTTACCTTTCGTCTTCATCATGAGAGTTTTGAATAAAGTGTATGAACCAGGGTTATACTTGCTGCTATTTCCTGCTGCGTCTATTCAGTATAGTAAATGAACTGTGACGAGCTGATCAGAATGCAGGGTATCCGTTATTCTGGGATAAAAGTGACCCTTCTCTTGGGACATTTCAACGTCAATCACAACAGGCACAGGACGTCGTTCAGTTTTCGGACACCGGTCATCACCCATACAGTGTATTCCAAGGAATATCGCCACAGAAATTGGCTCACTCACATATTGAAAAGTAACATTGTACTGTCTGTACTGTAAATTACTTTGGTAAAGACTTTCAGATCATCATTATACAAAGAACATTATAGTGCTTATTCTCACTTACCATGTATGGAGCCCCAAAAGTGACATGCGAACAATATCAGATATTGAAGTGGATAGGACTCCTTGGCATTACAAGCGTCTAGTCCGTCATCCATAATTCAGCCGTCTCTAATGGACGACGGCTGGATTATGAATGACGGACTAGACGCTTGTAATTAGAGAATATCCGCGTCCATAATCCAAAGACCTATTCCATATAACAGTATTACCACCAAATTCAAAAAGACAATCATAGTATACATAAACATAGGCTTGTTTCTTGCAAGAGAGAAGCGGTCAACAATTTTCAATGATGTTCCAAAAATATCAAATCCGTATCGCTGATCAGTATTCTTAATCCATAATTCGTTGTAAAGTCGTCATCTAAAGAATGATGTATCTCAGCCACGCTTTGATTGTGACTATTCATATGAGTACCATGAGGATCTTGAAGTTCTTGGATCCTATCTCGACGCACTCGATAACTACTCAAGACATTCTGATGGAATACCATAATACAGGAACTATGGAAGGTGCTACAACCAAACCTGTCCGGCTTTCAACATTCACTGAAAAAGGAGCAGAGATATATGATGATTCATGCCTGGATTCATGTTCTAAAATAGAGAGCATGGATAGATGTTCAGTCTAAGCTGGAACTTTGTTCCACATGTGAAGATAGTCTGATGTCTCTTCGCAATATGGAAAAAGGATCTAACCAAATCTTTGGATACTTACCGTACGCTATCAGACAATTACATTTCAATCCTGAAACGGACCAACACACAATTGAGCATTCAGAATTCAGAAATACACACATCTACAGCTAATGAACGAATCGCCGCAGCTGAGAAAGCTATGATGAAACTTTATCACGCATTTAGATAACTCTCGAAGTTGTCACACAGAAATCCAAGTGGTCAAAAATGTCATAAAAGGCGAGTAAGGCCCAGTCCTCGATTGGTTCTGTTCTAGCTAAGAAACGGGCTAAGGCAGAAGCGGCTCATACCAAAATCGAATTTGCCAGAAAAGAGGCAGCAGCGCAAGTTATCTGTGTGAAAGCAGAGTTAGATGCAGATCTCGACATCTTATAGCATGAGAAACAGGTTGCAGCTGTCGTGCTTTGCAATCAGCCGAAATTGGTAGCATACCATTGTCTGAAATATCAGTTCCAGTAGAGAACGCTGCCGAGCGTACCAGAAGGTATGTCGATGAACAAGTCGATCACTCCAGGGAAATAACAATGTCGACAATGAAAACATTGACCTGTCATTGAACTCTGAAACTGTTCGTCAATCAGCACCACGTGCTCAAGTGAATGACACCTTGAACATGGAATTCCGAGGTGTTCCATCAGTCAGTGTTATTGAGAATGATGTTGGCAACCATTCAAGTCCTCTTAACCCAGAAGTACCTACCTATCATCCAGGTGTAACTAGGGTCCTCGGACCAGAGGGTATGGCTCGGGCCCCAGTCAGTGAAAATTTAATGGCGACAGAATTCACTCGTTTTCTGCTAAAGAAGGATCTGCCGTCGAGATTGACTAATTTCACTGATAAACCAGAATCCTATCACATATGGAAAACAGGATTTATTAGCATTGTACGCGAGCTACAGGTGAATGCCGCTGAAGAACTTGATCTGTTAATCAAATGGTTCGGGCCTGAATCACCCAAGTATGCTCTCAGCCTCAGAGCAGCGAATGCGAGTAATCCACAGAAAGGACTTCAACGTGTCTGGGAGCGTCTCGAAGAAAGACAAGGCTGTCCATATGCCCAAAGTTTACCTCTGGGATGGGTTATCGTTGGAGAGGCTTGCCTTGGTGGAACCTACAGACCTCAACATGTCAACGTTAACAAAACGTGGGTTTTGAACAATGGTCTACCCTCGCTCTTCGAGCCATGTCAAAACTCATTGACTGTAAAAGAAACATTCGTCGATAGACACGATGGGTCATGGTTCACTTCGAGGAAAGCTGAAGATTTTGGACACAGTGTTTGAAACTACAAAAGATGACAATAAACTGGGACAGTCGGTAGAGGATAGAGACTTTCTAGACATTATGGGAGATAACTTTAGCAAGGAAATCGGCGGTAATTGGACCGCGCCTTTGCCATTCAAAAATCCTCGACCACGCCTGCCTAAAAATAGGACACAAACCTAAAACCAAGCCAAGACTCTTTATAGTAGTGTACGAAAGAACCCAACTAAGAAACAACACATGGTTACCTTCATACAAGAGATCCTGGATCGAGGCCAAGCAGAATTCGCCCCTCCTCTAGAAAAGGATGAGGAGTGCTGGTATTTACCTCTTTTTGGAGTGTTATCATCCTGAAAAACCACACCAAATAAGAGGTGTTTTTGATTCATCAGCCGAATTTGAAGGTCTATCGTCGAACATTCAGCAAATGTTTCACTGCTTTATGGTGAAACCAGACCATAGAAACTTTCTCCGATTTGCCTGGTACCGCGATAATGACCCAGACAAGGAACTGGTGGATTTACGGATGCGGGTGCTTGTGTTCGGAAATAGTCCGTCGCCTGCAGTGGCGACATATGAAATCCGAAGAGCAGCTCGAGAAAGTGAAGAAGTTTTCGGATCCGACGTGAACGAATTCGTCGAAAACCACTTCTATGTTGATGACGCGTTGACGTCTCTTCCTACTGCTGCTGAGGCAATCGATCTACTAACATGTACCCAACAAGCGTTACAAGCTGAAGGTAATCTTCGTCTCCATAAGATCACGTCAAACAGCCCAGAGGTCATGGCGGCATTTCCGTCTGATGATCGTGCCAGCAACTTCAAGGATCTGGACCTTGGCGCGGACGAATTACCGCTTCAGTGAAGCTTAGACTTATACTGGGATCTGGCATCAGATTCGTTCACAATTCAAGGCTCCTCTGATAAGAAGCCATTCACACGCAGAGGGATATTATCCACTGTGAATAGTCTGTTTGATCCCCTGGGATTTGTTCCACCTGTATTGATCCGAGGAAAGATCATCCTCAGATATTTGATGTCAGAAGGAGTCGATTGGGACGAAACATTACCTACAGAACGCCAAACTGAATGGGAAAACTGAAGGGATTCTCTGAAACATCTAGAGATTCTACAAATTCCACGCACATCTATAGGCATGTCTTTACCAAGACACCATCCGCAAAGAAATACGTGTGTTCTGTGACGCTTCTGAGAAAGCCATCGCGGCAGTAGCTTACCTGAAAGCTACAGATCGAAGAGGAAACTCGCATATCGGCTTTATCATGGGCAAAACCAAAATTGCTCCTGCCCACGGTCATACCATACCACGTCTTGAACTGTGTTCGGCGGTGTTAGCGGTGGAAATCGCTGAAATAACAAGTGACCACTTATCCATTCATCCTGACTCAGTGAATTTCTATACTGACAGCAAGATCGTTCTTGGATATATTCACAATCAAACCAGGCGATTCTATGTGTACGTTACTGATAGGGTACAACGGATTAGGAGGTTCTCATTGCTGCAACAGTGGGGATATGTCCCGACAGACACAAATCCTGCTGACGAAGCAACAAGGTCAGTTCCTGCTCATCGTATGGGGAACAGCAAGTGGCTGTCAGGTCCTCATCAATTCCTCGACAGAGATCAGTTAGGGCCAGCCGAAGAATTTCCTTTAGCCGATGTGGATACAGACAAGGAAGTAAGACCACAAGTGGTAGCCTTAAACACTAAAGTGACACAACGATGTACACTAGGGATACATCGATTTGAAGGCTTTTCCTCTTGGAAACGATAGGTCAACACAGTTGCCCTTCTTCGACATATTGCGCATACTTACCATGATGAAGGGAAGTGCACAGGATGGCATATGTGCTCTGTATTTGGCAGTGTGGACACGTACATCGCAGCAGAAGAGTGCGTCATTAAAGCTGTTCAAGAGGAAGTGTACAACACACACCTGCATCACGAAAGGATGTCCGCTGCCAAGAGACAGTCCACTGTTGAGTCGAGAGAGAGAGAGAGAGAGAGAGAATTAAGGTTTAACGTCGCATTCAGCAATATTTCAGCTACATAGCGACGACCAGGTAACTCGGTAAACTAATGCGTTAAAACAGGTACAAACATTAAAATTTTACAACAAACCAATCTCGCTCAAATAATTTAAAATACAATCCTCTTTCACTCTGCTAAAAAGATCTTCCAGCGTAGCTGCTCGATAAAATGTATCTCATCCAGTCTTAAAATCTATGCAGTCTATGAGAACATGTTTCACCGCGAGATCTTCATGGCAAGGTATACACCTTGGAATCGGCTTCTGTTTTAGTAAATATTCATGAGTTAATCGTGTGTGACCGATCCTACATCGTCTAATCATGGCCTGGTCGAAACGCTTATGACTGTTCAGATGAGTATAACCACCCGTTTTTTTGAACTCGTGAAGTTTCAATCTTTATGGGATACTATGGATAATAACAAACAGCTTTCTAACATGAGCGCAGATAGATGGTCTGAAATCGCTGTATGGGATTCCAACAGGATCAACTTCTTCATCTAGAGCTGCCTTAGCCAATCTATCAGCTTCAGATAGAGAGAGAGAGAATTTAGGCTTAACGTCGCATTCAGCAATATTTCAGCTATATAGCGACGATCAAACAAAATTCTAAGTAATCAATTCACTTAACTCGGTAAACTAATGCGTTAAAACAGGTACAAACATTAAAATTTGTACAACAAACCAATCTCTCTCAGATAACCTAAAATACAATCCTCTTTCACTCTGCTAAAAATCCTCCAGCGTATCCGCTCGATAAAAAGTATCTCTTACAGTCTTAAAATCTATGCAGTCTATGAGAATATGTTTCACCGTGAGATCTTCATGGCAAGTATACACCTTGGAATCGGCTCCTGTTTTAGTAAATATTCATGAGTAAATCGTGTGTAACCGATCCTACATCGTCTAATCATGGCCTGGTCGAAACGTTTATGACTGTTCAGGTGAGTATAACCAACCGTTTTTTTTAACTCGTGAAGTTTGTTATTATCCATACTATCCCATAAAGATTGAAACAGATTTCTTACATAAGCGCAGATAGATAGTCTGAAATCGCTGTATGGTATTCCAACAGGGTCAACTTCTTCATCTAGAGCTGCCTTAGCCAATGTATCAGCTTCAGTGTTGCCTTTGATGTCAACGTGACTAGGCACCCAACAAAACACAATATCTATCTGTTGAACAAATCTGGAATCATATAGTTGTAGAATTTTCAAGATGGTGGGATGAGTTGAATTTCCACTTTTAATTGCTGTAAGGCATGATAGTGAATCTGAGAGTATGATATATTTTTTCCTTCTAGTGGATCCAATACCTTCTAAAGCTGATAATAGAGCTTTTGCTTCTGCAGTAAAAATGGAACTTTTACCTGGCAGACGATACATTTCAGTTTTGGAACTAAAGATAGTAGCACATCCTACTCTCTCACCATCTTTAGAACCATCTGTATAAATAGCCTGATGTGATCTGTTTCTCTCTCAGTAGGCCAAATTCTTGTGTATACACGAGCTGGCTCGTGTCTGCCTTTTTATATTTAGTCAGTGAAATATCTACTTCTGGCGTGGCTAACTGCCATGGTGGAGTTGGCGAGAGCTCGTTAGGTAAAATTTGACTAACTTTAATACCAGCTGCCACAAGGTGTGGTTTCATACGGATTCCAAAAAGTGGAATAATCGAGGATTTCTTTGAATAGAAATCTGCGTACTGAGGGATGAAAACACAGTTATATGCAGGATTTGAGTGATTCGAACGCAATTTTGTGATATATTGCAGCGATAATTTAATTCTCCGAAGTTCTAAAGAAAATTCATCCGCTTCAACATACAAGCTTTCTTTAGGTGATGTTCTGAACACACCGAGGCAAAGTCTTAGTCCTTGATGGAGGATAGAATTTAGCTTTGCCACGTTTGACTTGCTTGCACCATTGTAAACAATAGAACCATAATCAAGTTTGGAACGAACAAGTGATCGATGCAAATGGAGAAGAGCTTGCGGACATCCCCCCCCCCCCACTTATAGCCTTCGTGCATTTGGCTTTTAAAAAATTTATAGGTGATTTAAATGTTAGACGTTGATCAAACAATATGCCTAGAAATAATTTGACCTCTTTTACCACTTTGATTTCAGTTCCGTCTAATTCAACTTCTGGATCTTTGTGCTGGAAATATTTTCTACAAAAGTGTATGCAATTTGTCTTAGCTGTGGAGAATTGAAGCCATTTTCTAGACACCATTTCTGAATTCTGTTTAGACAAAGTTGTACAGCTCTCTCAATATTGTATATACTTTTCCCACTACACGATATATTGAAATCGTCTACAAAAACTGAGCCATCAATTGATTTATTCAGAACTGCAGCCAAGCTGTTGATCTTGATACTAAATGCAGTAGTAGACAAAATACTGCCCTGTGGGACACCTTGGTCTTGATCAAAATGATCAGACTTAGTTGTACCCAAACGAATTTGGAATTGTCTATCATTCAAAAAGTTGAAAATAAAAGCGGGTAAACGGCCTTTTAATCCCATATTTTGAAGATCTTTGGTCATGTAGGAACTATTGTCTGGGTTACGTTTCGTAACTTGTGTCTAATTCCGCTTAACCCGGGGCTAGGGGCCGTATGAACCCATGTACTTCAAGATCCTCATGTGAACAGTCACAATCAAAGCGTGACTGAGATACATCATTCTTTAGATGACGACTTTACAACGAATATTATGGATTAAGAATACTGATCAGCGATACGGATTTGATATTTTTGGAACATCATGATGTCTTGCCGGCATCATTGAAAACTGTTGACCGCTTCTCTCTTGCAGGAAACAAGCCTATGTTTATGTATACAATGATTGTCTTTTTGAATTTGGTGCTAATACTGTTGTATGGAATATGGAATAGGTCTTTGGATTATGGACGCGGATATTCTCTAATGGACGACGGTTGGATTATGAATGACGGACTAGACGCTTGTAATTTGTGTCGTTAAAAAGGCATTTGCCTAGACACATTGTTGTCCCCAGACGTGGCTATTGTATGCTGTATGCATTGTCTCGTGATTCTTACATAAAGTTTGAACCAGATCTTTAAGAATCCCGTGTTTCCATGTAGTATCGTAGGCTTTTTCTAAATCAAAAAAGATAGAATTACAACACATATAAGGGAAGTGGGAAGAGGTGCCGACATACTGACTGTGTCACATGACTTCACAGAATAGTCTTTTGGTTAACCTATTCTAAAGCACATACCAAGAATCTAACGATTCGTGATATGTGTTGTATCTCAGGTACGCTTTTATTGTACCTGTTCATGTGGCAACATGGATGATATGACCACACGGCCCCTAAGCACCGGCATAAGCGGTATTAGATACAAATCTAGAGAGCTATGATGGAAATGCTCTGACAACTCGTATACTGGTAATTGGTGAGCTGTTTCGCTGTGACAACTCGTACATTGGAGATTGGTGAGCTGTATCGTCGTCAGATGTGAATGACGGCAATTAACACAAAAGACTAGTCTGTAAGGCCCGATGTCGACCCAGCATCAAATTCCCACAAATGCCAACATATATCAAAGACCAAAAGGTCTGTACAGGGGGCGGGCCTCGGGGACGAAACGTCCACCAGCACAATCTCGCCATATACAGGTAAAAATTACAACACATATAAGGGAAGTGGGAAGAGGTGCCGACATACTGACTGCGTCACATGACTTCACAGAATAGTCTTCTGGTTAACCCATTCTAAAGCACATACCAAGAATCTAACGATTCGTGATATGTGTTGTATCTCAGGTACGCTTTTATTGTACCTGTTCATGTGGCAACTTGAATGATATGATGCGGCTAGCACCGGCATAAGCGGTATTAGATACAAATCTAGAGAGCTATGATGGAAATGCTCTGACAACTCGTATACTGGTAATTGGTGAGCTGTTTCGCTGTGACAGCTCGTATATTGGCGATTAGTGAGCTGTATCGTCGTCAGATGTAAATGACGGCATTTAACACAAAAGACTAGTCTGTAATGCCCGATGTCGACCCAGCATCAGCTTCCCACAAGTGCCAACATATATCAAAGACCAAAAGGTCTGTACAGGGGGCGGGCCTCGGGGACGAAACGTCCACCAGCAGAATCTCGCCATATACGGGAAAAAATTACAACACATATAAGGGAAGTGGGAAGAGGTGCCGACATACTGACTGCGTCACATGACTTCACAGAATAGTCTTCTGGTTAACCTATTCTAAAGCACATACCAAGAATCTAACGATTCGTGATATGTGT
>JAVTVY010002031.1:0-33058 GCA_036873755.1 Hanleya hanleyi
TGGTGGTGGTGGATGATGGAGAACGCAGGGTGTTGAAACAGGATATCACGTACGACAAATCGTAGAACACACCTGTAAATAACGTACCCAGAACCACTACTAGACACACCACAGTACCGACTTGTGCTTTTCGAGTTCGTAACAATAAGGGTAGACGTGTACTATCCATGGTACATTCCTATACTGAAGGCGGGTGGTGATAGGCGTTAGCCTTTATAGACGTTTCATGTCACGGCCGGACACCCAGGAATTAAAGGAACGAGGCCAGCCTTGCCATTTGACGAAATGATAGGGAATCCCACGTCGACGCTCCGTTTTCAAAATCTTTTCCACCGTGTAGTAGTCTTTCGATGTTTACACTATGGGTTGTAATTCTGCTTCGTAAAACGTGCCTTGCAATCTCTCGCCTTGTAGATCTTCCAGTTGATAGACGTGGGGCTGTCGAGGTTTATGGCGAACGATGACAAAGTGTTCGTCACTCCAGTTCGGCAAATAACTTTTCTCAAATTGGCCTTTCACTTTACTGATCCGCACTACATCTCCACGTTTGTACCGGGGTGCTGTCAGGGGTGGACTGTCTTCTGAGTACAGCGTAGCACGCACTTGATGTTCGTTGCGTTCTGTCACCTCACGGGGCGCTCGCTGGATACTGCGATGATAGGCGCGATTGTAGCCTTGGACGAGTTGAGGGAGTACATCGATGTAGCGTCGAGTGTTTTGGGCAGTAAAATACTTGTACATGCATCCTTTGAAGGTCCGATTAAAGCGTTCCACTACCGAAGCTTTCGTCTCGTTGTACGTATGAAAGAAAAATACCTTCTTTTTCTTAAGAAAGGCTTGAAAGGGTCGGTTGAGAAATTCTGTGCCTTCATCGGTTTGCAAATAAAGAGGTTTGCGCCCCGTCTTGAAAATCTGCTGAAACGCTGCTATGAGATTCTCTCCTGTTTTGGTACGAATGGATAGGACCCAGGCATACTTGGATAGAATATCAATACAGGTCAATATGTACCGATGTCCATCATTCTGAGGTGCAAATCGACTCATGTCCACTAAATCCGCCTGCCATTGCGCGTCTATCCCCCCGACGATCACCCGGTTACGGCGAAAATGACGTCGGGCAGCTCGATGTAAGCTATAGGTGTCCTGGGTTTTTAACCAGTCTCGAACTTGAGTTCGACTAATGCCTTGAGAATGGGCCGCTCGAGCTAGCGCCCCCACAGCGCTATAGGCAGCTGGACTCGTCGGATTGTAATATAAATCGCTTAACACCTTGTTAATGACTGTAGACTTTTCCTTTTTTCCCGACCGCCGCCGCCGCATCACGGTCTTCTTATTTCCCTTCATCGTTCTGGATCGTCATGTGTGTGTGGTTCTCTGCATCGGGTGATACTGACACTCTAGTCTCTGGGCATTCTCTAGATATAGGATTTTCCTCGGCGGCTGTAGTATCATGCTGTAGTTTTTCATGCGGTTCAGCGAACGCATCTTCCATAGCACGAGCCCATGCTAACTGATCGGGTGTTCGGTCGTCCGGTGTAAATAACTGGTCGACAATAGGCACTATTTTCTTCAAGGCTGACCACAGAGTGGGAGTTAAGAGCATACTTCGCGCATGGTCTTGGTAGCGACCCACATATGGGTAGAGGCTAGTACGGTATACATATATGGCATTGTCCATGTGGATGAGATGTCCGTCCAATTCACCGCTCAACACTCGTTTAAACTTAGTCCATCCATCACGCTGTAGTGTGACCGTATTGGATAAAGTCTCAGCGGGTGCCCAGTAATCCGCGCCACCATCTTCCACTAGGGTGACATAATCTTGATAAACGTATAATCCCACCTGGTAAGGTGTAAGGGGGAGGATAGCTCGTAGTGACATGCTTGCTCTAAATGTCGAACGAAGAATGATACACACTCTGTCTCATCCCTGTATTTATAGGGTCAGGTACTATACTGTCACTCTAGCCTCCGTGCATTCTCTAGTATGTTGTTCATCATCAGAATTTTTTTTTCATCAGGGTCACTCAGCGCGTCTTCCCTAGCACGAACGCACGCTAATTGGTCGGGTGATCGATCGTCCGGTGTAAATAACTGGTCCACAATAGGCACTATTTTCTCCAAGGCTGACCACACAGAGGAAGTGAGGCTGATACTTCGCGTAGGCTCTGGGTACCGCCCCAGACGTATGTGGCCGGGCGGTACGGAATATACGTACATGGCATTGTCCAGGTGGATGACGTCTCCGTCCAACTCTCCGCTCAATACCCGTTTAAACTTAGTCCACCCATCACGCTGTAGTGTCACCGGATTCGATAGCATTTCAGCGGGCGTCCAGTAAATAGCTTGATGGTCTTTCACCAGCGTCACTTTATCTTGATAAATGTATAACCTTACACTGGGTGTCAGAGGCAGAATAGCGCGTAGTGACATGCTTGCTGTCAATGTCGAACGGAGAATAACACATACTCTGTCTTATCCCCTGTATTTATAGGGTCAGGCCCTATTCTGTGAGAGGGGGGAGGGGTGGAGAGAGCACTTTATCCACCATGGGCACCACTTGTTGTAAAGCCGTCCAGAGTTCGGGATCCAGCGTAAATCCCCCGTGATTCAAACATAGAAGTCGGGCAAAATACGGTCCGCGGAAAATGTAGACGTCCTGACACAGGTGTATACTATCCCCATCGAGATCACCGCATAACACGCGTTTCAACGTAGTCCAGCCTTCCTGGGTTAAAGACACACGGGCCGGCTCCGCTGTGCACCAACATCGGCTATCGTCATCAAATAATTCCACACGTTCAGGGTATAATACTAACGTACAATCCCGGGTGAGTGTACGCGTGGCTAGTGAATTCGCTTCTGGGTAAAGTAGATCATGCACGTCGGTGATTATAGCTTTCAGCGCCTGCCATAAACCGGGTCGCAGTAAAATAGCAGCACCGCCACACTGTTCAAGCCGCGGAAAAAAAGAATCCGCGCTTCCACTCCGCAGGTACACACCCAGTCCTACATGCATAAAATCCACTTCGGGTTGTTTTCCCTGTGATAAGCGTGCTAATAGCGCCCAGCCTGGTAGGGTTAAGCATAATTTCACTTCCTTAGGATGTTCCTGGATAAGTTGCACTTGTTGATCATATACCATGAGAATGACATCCGACGTCAATTGAAAAAACGCGAGCTCCTTTCCCGGCACTGCCATAATGATAAATGACAAAAAAAATACCGCACCAGACAAATTATATAGATCGATTCTGGCTAATGGGAATAAAAAAATTGTAAATAATTAAAATTAACCCTGTAGAAAATAATTAAATTAACAATGCAATTATTTTTGTAGACGCTCCCCGAGTGCATAAATTAATAGTCTTGACCAATAATAGGATAAAAATAAAATTATAGCATTGCTGGACTAGAATAGGATAATTACCTGAACAATCCATAGGGCTGTGAGATAGCCAAACCCCGATGTATTGGTTATTCACAGAATACCCGGCCGGCCTCTTTTAAGCGGAATCCATTATCATTATCGATCATGCATTTCTGTGTATTAGTTTATTAACAGATTACCCGCCCGGCACTTTTCAAGCCGACATCACTTCAATTATAGTCGAATAATAAAATGGGACGCAACTCTGTTTGACACCAATATTCAAGCGGCAACTGCGTAGATTGTGTTTTCTTGCCGTAAAAACGAAGGCTATGTTTCATCATTTTCTACAGTTCTCTTTCGATAAACGAGCTGGAATTTTCAGGGCACTCGTATAGGGTGATAAGTGATAGACTTCCTATATTTTTAATCCAGAAAATTAATTTATTTTTAATTACCGGTTTTTCCGTATTTTCGTACTTGAACAGTACGTCTCGAAAACTCGCTAAAAATTATAA
Organism: Hanleya hanleyi; assembly: GCA_036873755.1. Lineage (NCBI taxonomy): Eukaryota > Metazoa > Mollusca > Polyplacophora > Lepidopleurida > Hanleyidae > Hanleya > Hanleya hanleyi. Next base: position 3,889 of record JAVTVY010002031.1, read on the forward strand.
AATCATGGCGTAGTCAAGGGTTAGACGGCTGAAATTTTAAATACTAGTCCCTGATTTATCTGAGTTTAATTGGAACTAAAAAATTCTACGGGGCTGACCATGATTGAAAAATGACAGTCGTTTATAATTCAGAAAGAAACACACACCAATTCTCCGGAAAAATATACAGGGTAGATGGCGTCGCACACGTCCGCGCTTTCTCTATATATAGTACGGCCATCTGCAGCGGGGCCATTGCGAAAAAAATTTCACTCTACCAACATGAAGCCCGCCGCAGCGAAATTGACTACCAGCACCACCCAGCTATCAAGACGAAAAGAACGAGTGATGAAGCAATATGTGAGACGGTTTTGGCGCGACGAGTTCAGAGGGTGGGCGGCCACACTGACCAACCAGCCAGAAGGAGGGGACACGACGTCCAACAATGTGAGGGCACTGTTGATTGCCGCACATTCAACCATCGGGGAGGAGGGCTGGTTCGATCAATTGCATCAAGTGATGGAAGCGATGCATCCCAGCCCTGCTCCCGCGACAACAATAGCGCCCGAGCATGTGTTCGAGAATTTAGCATGCGACGAAGTCCTGTTGGATTCATCACCGCCACACCCAGCGTCACCGACCAGTACAGCGCCCCGGCCGGAGGAGGAAGCGGAAGAAGAAATTCCACCAGTCTTCCCCCTTGAAGATCTGCCCTCCTGCCTGGACGATGACGAACCATTGATTGTATTCGAACAACCCCCTCCCACGATGGCTGCTGCCATCTTTATCAACGGGCAACCCCTGACCCCCGATGTGAATGATGAAGATGGCATCAGCCCATACCGTTACTTTTCCGTCAGCGGCCACACTATAGGGAAGTAAGATACTCCCTCGTGAATAAAAACACGTTAAAATAACAACTGCCCTTTTAAGGGCAAACAATTCCTTCCGAGAGAGGAAACTTCTAACTAGCACATGAATTTCAAAAGCACAGATGTCCTACATTACCCTTTTTTTTATTATTAGCAAACTACATCAAAAAAAAAACAATCCCTGTCCTATATCAAAGGTCCTTGTGAGGACCAATCTCTCTCATATATAAAACACAGGATTTTTTTTCTTTTCCCCCCATTAATTAATTTAATTAATACACAGTCCGCGCGATAACGGACTCTTATTTTTTTGAACCGGGACATGTTACTAACCCCGAATAAATAATCGGGGGGAATTTATTTTGATAAATAATAGCCCGAATAAATAACGGGAATTTATTTTCAACGAACACAGGGGCTATAGGTGTGGGATCTCGTGTTTAATTTTTTTGTGCGTGATTAGCAGTTCTCTTTCGGAAAAGATAGTGCGCCCTTAAAAGGACGATTTTTTGTTATATGTAATAAGGCATTACATCGTTGAGGAGGTCTGTAGTCGTTCTCTTCTATTAGCGCAGGCGGTACAGGTCAAAGGTAATAATTCACACGGTTGGGGTCGGTTGGCCTCTGCACAGGTAGGTATTTGCGCCCCACGATGGATGCAGACTTCACACAATGCCTGGTGACCGCAAGGGGAGATGGCAAACTTCGCAAACTGGTTACTACATTCCACGCAGGGTAGATATAATTGGCTTTGCCGTTCTGTGTTACAGCCCAATGTTGAAGTTGTGATCGCCCAAACATAATACACCTCGTCGTGGATTTTTTGGGGGGTTATTTTCCTCTCTCTCTTGGGCCTTGTATCTTTTCTGTCTTGCCTCTCCTGTTGTCTATTCATCCTGACATCTTTTCTTCTTGCCTGTACCCTCTTCTTCTTGGATAAATGTTCTCTGTTCTCTGCCTTGTCATCTGGTCTTGCTTCTTCTGTAGCCTCGGTTCCATGGCTTCCCTCTGTTTCGGGGGGTCCCTCTTGTGCCGTTTCGTCTTTTTCTTTAGCTGGTGGTGATTTCAACATCCTTTCTAAGTTGCAGTGTATCTCGTCAAAAGATGGGTAGACGTCTGGGAAAACATCCGGTATGGCTGAAGTTGAGGCAGGCTGGTTCCCGGGTGGAGGTGTAGGTGGAAATAATTCTGCCATTATATCAGTTATCCAGGGTTGGTCATCTACCAAATTAATGATATTGCCGTAGAGTTGATTTTCATCATTGGTGAAGAAGTCGGATGTATCCATATCCTTGATTTCAGTCAGCGGTAGTGACTCCATGACTGGGTACTCAATTGTGAATAATTAAAAAAAATACTGCGCTATTTATAGTCTAATACGCGGACCGTAGCGAGAGCACTCTAGCTGTGTGCTATATATTTTTACGACACTAACAATCTGTGTTTCTTTCCCCATTTTAAAACGGGTGTCATTTTTACAATAACTGTCAGCGCACCTATAATTTTATTGCAAGTTGAACTCAGGCAATTCAGTGTATTGTATTTAAAAAAATTTAACAGTCTAACGCCACACTAGACCGTTATTTTATTAATTTTTAGTGATTTTAAACCCATAAAATTAGTGTACGGTAGTATAAAACACCAGGTACATTGGAAATAAATTGATTTTCCTGACTAAAAAAACGTGTACACTATGGGTGACAGTCTTCTAATAATTCCCTGAAAATTGTAACGGGTTTTATCGAAAAATAATAGGAAATTTTAATGCTGGAACAAGGGTAGCATAGCACTATACAGTGGGTCAGCCTATCTTGCACTGACTGACACCGGTGTGGGAGATGCATACAAGATGGCGGCCTGTGCATGGCCGCCATGTTGTACTCACCTCCCAATCACTATACAGTGGGCCAGCCTATCTTGCACTGACTGACACCGGTGTGGGACAGAGAAACAAGATGACGGCCTGTGGATGGCCGTCATTTTGTACCCACCTTCCACCCCATCCGTCTAGACTATAAATAGCGTGTATTTTGACATTTATTCACCAATACAAATCATGAGTTTTAGAAGAAGACCCCTGTTTACGCACCATCCGACTCGAGATCCGAGAAATGCTGCTGCTACAGAACAACACAGAGAGATGGTTAGCCATGAAGAAGAAGGAGGATTGACGATCATCACAAGTTTTCAGCAGGTTATTGAAGACGAAGCCACGTTACTACGTAGTACCGAAGAACTCGCAGAACAACTCCGGCGAGATAGAGCAGAAGGGAATAGACGGATGCGAATTGAACCACAGGACCAAGACATACACAGAATGGAAGAAAACGACAGTGATGTGACGGAGGGTGGGGAACAAGACGGGGAGCTGCCCTGGCTAAATAGTGGTAGACCTCCAACAACAACCACGATGACGTCGCCTGTCGACACTCCAGGTATAATGACTTCGGCTGAACACCATGCAGGATTTCCAACAACAACGCCGCCTGACGAAACTCCAACGATTTCAGCTGCAGAAACACAACAACCATGTCGTCACGAAGTCGAGGTAACCCGACTCAACGATGAGATTATCGCCATGCGGGGAAGGATGATTGGAATGGAGGTGACAATGAATGGAATGGAGGTGACCATTTCCCAACAGAAGAAAGAACGCCATCTAGAAGAGAAAAAAACACGATGCAGTATCTGTACCGACGAGGAAAGCTTGTACGCCGTGTTACCCTGTGGACATCTTTGCCTGTGTAAGGATTGCTGGGTGACACTGTCGTGTGAAGGTGCAATGTGTCGCTGCGTTGATGCCGGAGAGTCCCATCTCAAAATAAAGTGCCCCATATGCAGGAAACATGTGGGAGGGGTGAAGCGAATCTATCGCGCCTAAGTGTCGTATCACACTATCAAAGGCTCTTTTCAGGGCCAACCCATCTTTCCGGAAGAGAAAACTTCTTTCCAAAAAGCACACAAAAATAACACCAGCCCCCATCATCCTTTTTCCAAAAAAAAAAAAAAAAATCAAAAATTTTTTTTTCAAAAAAAAAATCTTCACACACAAGGTGACAATTTTTTTATTTTTGAGGTAGTGGGTCGAGTGAGGTATCAAATTGAAGCTGACGTGAAATGCTTCACATTGATACCTCACTCGACCCCATTGGACCACTAGGGGCCCCCCTAACTCCAAAAAGGCTATTTTGAAGATCGATATCAACACCTTGTGTATGAAGATTTTTTATTTTGGAGGTAGTGGGTCGAGTGAGGTATCAAATTGAAGCTGACGTGAAATGCTTCACATTGATACCTCACTCGACCCCATTGGACCACTAGGGGCCCCCCTAACTCCAAAAAGGCTATTTTGAAGATCGATATCAATCTTCAATTTTTTTTTTTTTCAATTTTAATTTTGGAGGTAGTGGGTGGAGTGAGGTATCAAATTGAAGCTGACGTGAAATGCTTCACATTGATACATCACTCGACCCGATTGGACCATTAGGGACGCCCCTAACCCCAAAAAGGCTATTTTGAAGATTGAAGATTGATATCAATCTTCAAAATAGCCTTTTTGGAGTTAGAGGCGTCCCTAATGGTCCAATCGGGTCGAGTGAGGTATCAAATTGAAGGTGACGTGAAGGAGCATCTGATAGACTGGGTGTGGGCTTGAATTAGGGTGATTCTGCGCATGCGCGAAGGCCGAAGGCTATGAAAATAGCCTTTTTTGGAGCTAGGAGAGCCCCTAGTGGCCCGATGGAGCCGAGTGAGGTATCAATGTGAAGGTGAGGTGAAGGGGCATCTGATGGACTGGTGTGGGTTGAACTATCAGCATTCTGCGCATGCGCGAGAATGGAAATAGACGTTTTGGAGCTATTTTACTATTAAAAAAAGGAAAAAAGAATGAACACTAAGCATTTTTTTAATTTTCTACTATTTTTTATTAACACAGAATGAACGTATTCACAAGGGTATTGAATTTAATACAATTATATCTGAGTATTGAATTTTTAATACAATTAACAGTCAAAAAACTCTGAAATTTTTAATACAATTATACGCTCTCCAGATCAATAAATGTGTATGGTCAATGTTTTTCAACACTTGTTCTGCTCAATAGTTCGCCAACAAGACTTGTATGAATTCATCATCGTCTTTCCGGCCTTGGTGCACATAGATGTACGTAATAATCTCTTCACGTGGAATTTTGGCAGGGCAAGCCGCTTCCACGCCCAGGGCAATTTGCTGCTCGGTCACCTTCTGTAGTGCTTCAGTGATGCTCGCGTATGAGGGTACCAGAGTGTCCATGCGAGGTATGATGAGCTGCAGGACTGTGTCGATGTACTTCTGATAAATATAGTGAGATACCTGGTAGGCCAGAGCTTCACGAATTTTACTGGCAAGACTCTGCAACTCCCGCCACGCCGTTAATTTCAAAGTGACACCTTGAGGACAAGCAACCAGCTCTTGCGTATCTAACCGCCTTCGCCATTTTCGAATATGCACCAGCAGCTGGTCATTGAAATAAGCACAGCTCACAAAGATGTCGTCACCCACATGAAATTTCGCTTCGTCATTCCCCTGGTCGCGAATAACCGCATCGATGGCGTAATCAAGGGCCTCCAGTTTTTGCCAGGTGTCAGAGTTCAGGGCAATATGCTTACCAGGTCTGTCGTTAAAGCCCGCTGCATTAAAATGCACTTCCGCGTCTTTCACACTCACAGATAAATAAGGTGAGAGCTCCCAAATGTCCTTGTGGGTTGCCTGGTTAGCCTCCTGGATCAGGTTGTTGATCTCCTGGACAGACATAGGAAGTTGTTCTACCTCTTGTTTCACAGGCACTTGCTGGGGTACTACTACTGGCTCCTCAATCACTGACTCAGGTATTACTAACGGTGTTAGACGGGGCCGTTTGGGTCGTCCAGCACGTTTAGCAGGTGTACTCTCTGGGTTAGCACGTTTGCTAGCTGTACGCTCTTCGGTAGTGTCCACCACTAAGATATCATCATCTTGTATAACGTCGTCGGCTTCAAGTAAATGTGCTAGTTCGGCATTTCCCGTGATCTTCAACGCCGCCACGAAGGCTAGAAATCCATAGTAGGTAAAGTGCGGTACATCATCGATGAGAGCTCTGTTTTGTGCTGAAAAGGTTTTCTCCGCCATGATTTCTTCGACACGCTGTTCCAGGAGTATGTTTTCCTCCGCCATAAGGAAATCACATAAGTCACCCACACGCTGCATCTCATCAATCAGACGAACACGGTACTTTGCAAGCCTCACTAAAAATAATGATGATGACGCCATGACTATGGGCTGGTGAAAAACTATTACGGAGTAATAGTCTAGTGAATTGGCACTGGTAAAATCGAAAAAAGTAAATGGTTCTTCCACAGCTGATACAAGTAGGCAAACTGGTTGGATGACTGACTAGAGGTGAAGCAAGCAGGCAGGCAGGCAGGCAGGCAGGCAGGCAGGCAGGCAGGCAGACAGGTAAGTCACAGTGCTACGCAAAAGTAGTGCAATGAATACACCCCTTCCTAAAAATCGACTCCTTTTATACGTTTTTCACTGGAGGTGGGTACAAAATGGTGGATACTCACCTCCCACTCCCCTTAAAACCAAGCCGCCATCTTGTATCCACCTCCCACCACGTCAAATGAGGTGGGTACAAAATGGCGGATACTCACCTGCCACCACACAACCACACAGGCCGCCATTTTGTACCCACCTCCACCACACCAGTGCACTGACTGACACCGGTGGTGGAGGTGGGTACAAAATGGCGGATACTCACCTCCCACCACACAACCACACAGGCCGCCATCTTGTACCCACCTCCACCACACCGGTGTCAGTCTCTTAAAACCAAGCCGCCATCTTGTACCCACCTCCTGTCAATTGATGATGTGTGGTGGAGGTGGGTACAAAATGGCGGATACTCACCTCCCACCACACAACCACGCAGGCCGCCATCTTGTACCCACCTCCACCACACCGGTGTCAGTCAATCCACCTCCTGTCAATTGATGATGTGTGGTGGAGGTGGGTACAAAATGGCGGATACTCACCTCCCACCACACCACCACAACAGGCCGCCATCTTGTACCCACCTCCACCACACCGATGTCAGTCAGTGCACTGTGTGGTGGAGGTGGGCACAAAATGGCGGCCTGTGTCGTGGTGTGGTGGGAGGTAAATAGCCGCCATCTTGTACCCACCTCCACCACACATCCACTCACGCATGCGCACATCCACACTTATGACGTCACACCAAGTTCTGCGCATGCGCAGTGAGGCGCTATCCACCTGAAAGACTCTTTGTATACTACTTATATATGAGTCAACGATATGCTTGTGCATATATATATATATGAGTCAACGATATGCTTGTGCATATATATATATGAGTCAACGATATGCTTGTGCATATATATATATATATGAGTCAACGATATGCTTGTGCATATATATATGAGTCAACTATATGCTTGTGCATATATATATGAGTCAACGATATGCTTGTGCATATATATATATGAGTCAACGATATGCTTGTGCATATATATATATATGAGTCAACGATATGCTTGTGCATATATATATATGAGTCAACGATATGCTTGTGCATATATATATATGAGTCAACGATATGCTTGTGCATATATATATGAGTCAACGATATGCTTGTGCATATATATATGAGTCTTAATAGGTTATCTTTTTTTGCCTTGGATATTAATTTTTTTTTACTTTTTTTTATTTCATTTCTATCACTTCGCACATTGTATAGTTCTTTGATAGCCACAAAATACATATAATCCGTAGCCCACCGATTCGCATCGCTGGGTACGTGTTCAATATTAAGAGACTCAGCCCACATGATCATGTTCAAGAGGAAGCGCAGTAAGTCATCATCGGAATTGACGTAAGCACCGGCATTGACGTAATCATCGGAAGTAAGGTAATCACAGAAATGACGAAACACAGGAAGTGACGTATTTATCCCCAAATCACGAAACAGCGGAAATGACGTAATCATCGGGGTGACTTTGTCCACCGGAAGTGACGATAGTATAGGACGTGACGTAATAACCATAATAACGCAGTCACCGGAAGTGACTTAGTCGCCGAAAGTGACTCGGCAGAAGCGATGTAAAGCGGTTCGGGTATCGTCACAGGGGCCCAAGAGCAAAAAATTCGACCAATCAGAATCATGTATACAACCGTCTGCAGCGATCACCTGACTATAACTTGTGAAGAATCGTTCGACATGTTTGATCCCGTGATATATCAATAGGTTAGACTAATCAAGTTCTTGTCTTCGTGAAACGACAATCTATAAAAACAAAATGTCGGTCATGTCCAATCACGCGACTGATTTGTAAGGAATTACCAGCAATATTTGATCACGTGATACTCCAACCTACAAAATGCTCTATTCAATCTACATATGATTTCACTCGAAGATATCAAACGTGGAACGTACTAGGACAAATATATTTCTACTCTCTCTAGAAATGCTCATACATCATAGACAGCTATCCAAGTAGGCCTATACCTATTAAACGCGTGTATCTATACACAAGTATACCAATTAGATTTGCCAAACACATAAGGTACTTTTATACTTCCACGTTTAGATGTTTCCTAAAATGTTTCCCGCCATAAATTGAAATTTACTCCCTACATGGAGTTATATTATGACGATATCTGGCGAAATTGCAGATAAAGCGGGACCTTTAGATTAAAATATAGTAGTATAATATAAACAGTATATTCAGCCAACTTTTGCCGGGGAGGTAACTCCTGTATCCGTCAGGGAGCGTAACAGTATATTGACGCTACTCGACCTTTGACCTAAAAAATTTGCATAAAGTACCCGGATAGAAAGGTCAAGGCCACTATAGTTCAGGAAAGGTCACGTGACCGGAAGTGACCCCTAGGGATGTATTCCTCCGTGATGATGCGGTGTGATGGTGATGCGGTCCGGAAGAAGCCTCCGCGGACAGAAAGTAGTCCCTTGTCAAGGAATGCCTGTACGGGGTATAGGGGTGGTCATTTTTTTTTCTTGTGGATTTTACTATGGGGTGTGGCATCTTGTTTTCTTCGTCTCGCGATATAGAACACGATGGGAGGGGTCGCGAAGCCATGCAGTGAAGTTTTTTGAGAAAAAAATCAGGTAGGTCTGGGGTGGAAAGGGTAGGTCCATACTGGCACAGTGGACAATATTGGCCCCACTGGGAAACCCACTCATGGACATTTGAGGTATGGGTTGTGGAATCTTGTTTTCTTCGCCTCGATCTGTAGAACACGATGGGAGGGGTCTCGAAGCCATGCGTGGAAATGTTTTGAAAAGGCCAGGTAGGCCTGTGGTGGAAAAGGTAGGTCCATAGGTCTACTTGTGGAGTGGACAATGTTTGTCCCACTGGGAAACACACTCATGGACAATTGAGGTAAAGGGTTTGGCCCCTTGTTTTTCTCGTCTCGACACGTAGAACACGATGGGAGGGGTCTCGAAGCCTTTCTGTGAATTTTTTTGAAAAGTGACTGTGCGTATGCGCACTGAGCAAGTAGCGCTGGGGTGGACGTTTTGGGGTCTAGGTGGATCCCTATTGGACCGATTGGATCGAGTGAGGAAAAACCGTGAAGCACTCGTGAGGGAGCATCCGGCTGGATGGGTCTGACGTGTAACGGACGTCATTCTGCGCATGCGCAGTCAAAAGGGCATGGAAATGAACGTTTGGGGTCGAGGTGGGCCACTATTGATTCAAATGGGTCGTGCGAGGTGTCAAAGTGAAGCGCTCCTCCAGGGCTATCAAGTCATGGATGGGTACATGTAAAATTAGGATTGGGTTTGAGCGTATAAAATCCGGAAACACGGACTTTAATCCCATGTATATTCTTCTGGTGTTGCATCATATCCTAATGTCTGATGAACGTGCGTTCGCACTCAGAGCATGTATAACCCATGTTGACGGTTGAACGTCGACTGTGCGCGTGTTGGGAATACACTTGCTTTTATAGACAGTAGCGCCCACCAACGGCTTAATGCCCGTCTCAACGCCTTAACACCCTTTTCCAACGCCTTAACGCCCTTTAATTTTGCGTTCAAACAAATGCTTCTTTTCAGCTATTGCTCTGACATACTCAGTTATAGCTCTGACATTCCAGTTTATGCCCGAGGTTTTTAACATCGACGCTGTTCTTTCGATTTCCATATGGACCGGGTCCTTGTCCAACAATTTCATCAGGATCACGAGGTTGGCATACTACTGACGTAAAGCCCGTCGTAGTCTGGCTGCCAATATGTTATGGGCTAAAATTGCGGCTTCCTCTTTCGAATACCCTTTGTCGTGAAACTTGTTTTCTGTGGCTCCCAACGTCTCGCCCATCTCGGCGTTCATGCTATCTTTGAACACATCCTTCCATAACCTCCAGTTCACGTTGTGTTCATTCCCTTGTACGAGTTTGGATTGGTCCTTCGCGGTTGGGTGATATTCCGAGAGGGATGGTATGAAGGGGAGCCCTTGTATGGGGGCGGGTTGCTGCTGCTGGACGGGTGCTGCCAGGTGTGGACTCGGTGGATGTTGTAGGGGTATGTGACGTTGTGGGGACCCCTCACCGGATAACAGGTGTGTCGTCAATCGGCGATCTTCGAGGGTATAAACTTTTAATTCTACGAACAGGTAGCGGTACAGACGACATGTCGCCCCTTGAAACACCTGCATGAAATGGTCGATGTTCTGAGGATAAATTCGACTACCAAACACATGGATTTGTGCTCTGTCGATGGGATTGGAGAACAACACAAAGTATTGGCAGTTGAAGGCAATATCTCTGGACGCCTTCCCTTGAGGAAAGAAATTCCGGGTCAAATAGATGACGGACAGAGTGCGATGATGGGACCCTTTGGTAAACAAGTCGGCAAATCGTGAATTGTCCTTGGGCCTATTTATCAAGTCATCTAGCACTACCACGTTGGTCTGCTCGGGATCGAAGAAATACGCTTGATGGATATCGTGAGGAATTCCTGGGACGAAGCTCACATTCTGTAATATTGTAGTTTCGTAGGCGGGCGGCCGCTGGCTGTAGCACCAAACAACGCGCGTCGGAGCTGGGGTTGCCACACCTTCTTCTAAGAACTTCATCACCCAGAACGTCTTTCCACATCCCGTAGGGCCGCTCACCATCATCGTATAGGGATACTCTCATGTGTGACGTAGGTGTTGATCGTTCTTCGAGCGTACGTTGAATTTGCGCGTTATCCGGCCTACGTTCCGTGTGATGGCTTCCCTCTATACGACTATTATGTATGGAAAGCAAATGGCTACGTAGATTGAATGGCGTGTTAAATGACTTTGAACACAAATGACATGCGTAAACCATGGCTCTCGTCTCCACGGACACCCGGCGTATAATGAAGCTTTCAAAGATGTATGTCGTGTTTATATGCAAGATCTCGGAGCTCTGGGATGGGGCAGTTGGGTGTATGGAGCTCGAAGCTCGAGGATGGGGCAGTCGGGAGTTCGGAGCTCGCGCATTCATTCACTCGCACGCTCAGTCACTCGTTCACCCACTCTCCGGCGTTAGGGCGTCACTGCGTTGAGGGCATCACTGAGTTAAGACGGGCGTGAGAGTAATAGCTCAAAAGAAGCATTTGTTTGAACGCATAATTAAAGGGCGTTAAGGTTACTGTATCGGGTCGAAGCTCTAAAATCTCGATTTTCTGTCTTATACAGTCAAACAGTACACAGTCAAACAAACAAGTTCGGGGAATAAGAAATTATAAAAAGTGGTGCAAGCCATTCGTGGTGTAGTAGATAAGGCTCAATCAGGCGAACTTCACGCTGGGGTATAAATATTACTCACGCTCAAGGCGAAGACCGTGAATTAAAGTTCACGGCCAAAGAAGCGTAACTAATTGGCTCACCTAGCATAAACATCCTTGAATAGCCATGAAACAGTAAATTTTAGTACAATGTATGTTACCGAATGTGTAAATAAAGTTGAACAATGTAGGCCTATAACTTACTTTGCCCGATAAATAATTAAAATAAAGTCGGAACACTGTAGAATAGTGTTTGACATCTACTCAAGCGGTCACAGCATTGACTCAGCGGGGTTCTTATCCAACTGCGAACATGGTAGTAGCGTGGCTCAAGCTGTCGAAGACAGTGCTGATGGGTTTTTGGTCGTTTTCTCCGTTCAGTTTTTCGCCAAAAAGTGGTTTTCCCCGTTCTAATTTCTCTCCTGTTATTTGATGTACAAACATGAACTTTGGACACAATATTCCAATCATGCAGATTTTCAGAAGGTTGCCTCAGGTTTTATAAGTTCGGCCCTGTTCATTTTTTTAATTTTTCAACTTTGCACGACAATAAAATAACTTCTAGGCTCTAACTAAAAAACTGAGGCAACCTGTTTTTATTCAAATGTTAAAGTTCATTGTTCCAAAAAAGCAAGTTTGTTTCATGAAAACTGAGAGTTATTATCGCGTCATTTTGAGGACTATATTTTTCTAAATGAGGTGATTTATCTTTAATCCTACCTGGCCTGTTTCTGCGCTATCTCCGGAACGACAACAAATGGAGAGCTGAAACTCCGTGACTTTATAGTTTATCATATTGGGGTCATTTTGAGTCTATTTGCATAACCCCCGAGCAGAGGATCATGGCGGCCACGTAGGGTCCCAGAAAAGTGATGTTTTTGTCATATTTCTTCAAAATTTCTGCTTTTCCGTGATGAAAATCGGGCAAAAGCTATTTTATTTCACATCACATTAATATTTACTAATTTATCATGCAGTTTTCGCGGAGAAATTGTATAAATAAAAAATTCGGAAAATCTGATTGAAAAATCGACCAAAAATGCCGTTTTTGAAAATGAGGTCACTGTGACGTCATCAACGCGGCCATCTTAGATTTTTCCAAGCTTCAGCCCCCTAGCTCAAGGGGTAAGACAAATAATTAGGGGGGTCATTTCGGTCCCCCCCCCAGGCCACAACAGGTCCCAAAAAGCCCAGGCCAGATAGGGTTAAGTAAATCGATTCTTGTGACAAATTCGAGAAATGTATTTATTTATCTAAATTCCTTGAATCAAGGGCTTTCAGAAAATGTATAGTTTGTATGGATACAAAGAAACACTGCCCCGTAATTAAGCAAAATTCTGATACGTACACGTACGCAACTGGGACCTGATACTGTACGTTGAGAAAGGGTGTTAAGGCGTTGAGACGGGCGTTAAGGCGTTGGCGGGCGTTACTGTCTATAAAAGCAAGTGTATTTCCAAAACGCGCACAGTCGACGTTCAACCGTCAACATGGGTTATACATGCTCTGAGTGCGAACGCACGTTCACCAGACATTTCGATATGATGCGACACCAGAGGAATATACATGGGATTGAAGACTTCGAGGAGTCCTCTGATACAGACACTGCTGAGAGTCTCTTTACTGATATGGAGAGCTTGACCTCAGAAAGTCAGCCTACGTCCCAGGGAAGTGAGGAAGAACCTACCTATCCGATTCTGATTGGACAAGAGCCTACGAGAATTGTAAACATACCCAACACGGTCCCCCAGCGTGGGTATGATGTACTGGAGGGGATAATAAAATGATTGGCCGTTCATCCTTGTTGTTGTTCTCTCACATCTCCAAACGCTCTCCGTTGCACCTTTGAAACTCCCCGTTCTCTACTACTCTCGAGCGATCTATAAATAGAACAGGGGTTTTCTCAGAAAAACAACTGGTATGCTAGGGCGTTAAGGCGTTAGGATAAGGCGTTAAGACGTTAAGATGGGGCGTAAAGTGTTACGATAAGGCGTTAAGGCGATCAGACAAGGCGTTAAGGGGTTACAGTAAAATTCTCCACATAGGCCACAGGGCAAATATACTGGGTTTCTGCTTTGTCTACTACTAAGGGTGATTACGTCACAGATGACGTGGACATCCCTCAATTCGGAGCCACGAGAGCTTCAAGATGACGCCCCACGCAGGTGCCACCATGCCCACTTCCCTGGATGATTCCCCATGGTTCAGGTGTAAAGTTCGTGTTCCGGATTTAATATGTTCAAACCCAATCCTAATTTTACATACACCCACTAACCCATCCTGCCTCTCTCGGCAGACCACGATCCGTTTGGAAGCGATATTAGCCCCTCTAGAACTGGTTGATAAGGGCTTTCCCTATTTTAAGAGTACAGTCCGTGTTTCCGGATTTTATATGTTCAAACCCAATCCTACATGCACCCACCGATGACTTGATCGCCCTGGAAGAGCGTTTCACTTTGACACCTCCCACAACCCATTTGGACCAATTTTGGTCCACCTCGACCCCAAAACGTCCATTTTCATGCACCCTTTTTACTGCGCATGCGCAGAATGATTTCACACCCATCCAGTCGGATGCTCCCTCGCGAGTGCTTCACGACGTCACTCGACCCAATCGGACCAATAGGGATCCACCTAAACAAAAAAGTGGGTTTCTCAGTGGGACCAACATTGTCCACTGTGCCATTAAGGACCTACCCTGCCCATCGCAGACCTACCTGAACTTTTCAAAAACTTTCACCGCATGGCTTCGCGATCCCTCCCACTGTGCTCTACATCGTGAGACGAAGAAAACAAGATGCCACATCCAATAGTAAAATCCACAAGAAACCCCCCCAAAAAATGACCACCCCTTCACCCCATACAGGCATTCCATGACAAGGGACTACTTTTTGTGTGCGGAGGCTTCTCCCCGACCGCATCACCACCACACCGCATCACCGCGGAGGAATATATCTCCAAGGGTCACGTGACCTTTGCCGGAACTATAGCGGCGTTGACCCTTCCATCCGGGTACTTTATGCAAATTTTTTAGATCAAAGGTCGAGTAGCGTCAATATACTGTTGCACCCCCTGGCGGATACAAGAGTTACCTCCCCGGCAAAAGTTGAGTGAATATACTGTTTATATACTACTAACTATCAATGAACGGGTTTTTAGGTCACAATGTGTTTCATATTTGAACTACAGAAAACAGATTGAAGGATAAAATGCTTAGTAAATTTCAGGCTTAACGTTTGAAAATACATTTACAACTCTTTAATGGTTTTCAGGGCCCTTGTCTATCACCAAAAAACTTCATGGCACCGCCATTTACGAGAGCTGTCCGATGAGAAAGAATATAAACATACATGCTTTGCAGATTGAAATATATAGAAGAAAGATGATATACATTGGTACTTTAAGGTCTACAAACGCATTCCAGATAAATACGGTACTATTTAACTGTAATCCACACCTTGGCCAACCATTGTGGGATATATATATGATTAACTCGGCAATGATTCAGACGTTTATATTATCTTGGTACTGTATTTTTCTACCCACAATATTTTCCAACAATACAAGATATTCTTATATATTTTACGGTAACTAATATGAGTCTCATCAAGATGCGCATATGACATGCATCAGTCTACATTCCAAATTTGGCACAAATTTAGAATCGTATATACTTATAACATAGGAAAACACAACTTGAATTTGGGAATGGCCATCTCCACCATCTGGGACCCAGTCCAAAATAGTTCTCTGTCATTCCCCTGAGCAAGATCTTTACAATGACAAATAAATTGTATCTCTGAATCACGTTATTATTGAGTTACGGGACAACACATTTTGGACAACGGCTGAATGTAGGATTTGATGTTTGTACTTGGCGTACTAAATGTAGCCTCTGAATACTTATACTTCACTGAATGTATGTGGTCTATCGTACTTGTATACTCTATTAATATAGGAAAACACAATATGGACGTGGTCATTGCCCCTACCCTCGGGACTCGGTCCAAAATAGATCTATGTCACTCTAATGATCAATACCTGAATTGTGTATATATTTTCCAGATAGCGTGTTATCTCTACACCGTGTGGTTATTAAGTTATGAAAACCCAGACACAGAAATCCAGACAAACATCACGGTTTTAATGGTATAGATACATGTTTTAGACGTGGTAATAATCGATAATGACTTAGTTGTACTCCGCGCGACTTTCGGAATATATTTTGACGGTCAAAATTGGGAAAATGTTTTAGGCAGCGGTAAATGGTCTAAGCGGAAGGACTGCCTGACGTGTGCGCGAAAGTTTGTCTCTCTTTTTGTACGAGAAGAAACAAATGTCTTTTGGACAAAATTCAGCATGCTATCTTCACTTCAATAAAAGAAAAAGTTGCAAAAATATCCATATCTCGGAAGAAAAGGCTAAACTATCAGCTCCATCAAACACTTGTTTTTCCTGATAATCGAGGTACCGTTCAACGGGGGCGTAGACGTGTAGACGGGATTTCGGCTCCCATACAGTGGTATATTAACCGCAAATCTCCGTGGGTTTGGGGAGCGGGAAGTGGTGACGAGAATGACAGCAAATGGGTCGTAAATGACCGTTGACATTTGACCTTGGGTTGACCTTTAAACTTGGATCTTGAGTTGACCTTTCACCTCGGAACCTCGAGGTCACTTCTGATCACGCCGGTGGATGAAAAATGGACTTGGAAAAAACTCCGGATATTTCGTAAACGTTTGGAAAAGCGGACTTCACACGCAGTAAAGTACATCTGTGTGGGCCATACGCGGTACAAATGTGGCATGCATGGCGTTGAAGCTCAAATTGTATAGAAAAAGACCAAGGTGCTGTCCATGTTGACTGGTAAGTTAATGGTGAACAAGAGCATCTCCTGTAGATTGGTCATTGTTTCTGTATACAGTGTTTTACCGGGTCAGTAGTATTAGAAGGTTAAATCTCTTATGAATGTTGAGAAGGTAGGCTGCACACCACTGTTGTGTAGGAATGGCGCCATAACAAGGAAGATCGAACGTTTTTTGGCCATATGATAATTCTTCCTACGTGTATAGCTACTGATATCCATATATAGATATTTATATAGAGTCCTATATCAAGTGTTCGTACTAGCAATACATGTTTATAATGTGAAAGGACGAGACAAGGCCGATGGGATCAAGTGTGGACGTGTCCTCTAGTTAGATTTGGGTTCAGATGAAACAGACTGATTTACGTGTTAACTGAACATTTGAGCGTTTCTATTAAATAAAATCAAATTTTATTATTATTCTCCCGATTTCCCTGTCATTTTGTGTCAATAGGATTCCATGGTCCCAATGTTGATGGGCGCTCGTATCACGCGGTGACATATTCTAGTACTAGAGAAAGATGGCATTTGAGGGTTGCGCATGGGTATGTTAGAGCGATTTAGGGGCTATCCGGAGTGGACGACCGGAAGGGACGTTATTGTGTGCACGCCCAATTAAGCAGTGGTAGAGAAAGATGGCGAACATATGTTAGGATGTGTTTGAAAGGTTTAGAGACCATCCTGGGGCCAGATATGGGGTACAGGGTTAAGTCTTGAAGCTCTCGTAGTGTAGACTAGACAGAAAATCTGCCCAAGATGTGGCTTCGTGATGCGTGATTCAAAGACATGTCCGAGTGCGCAGAGACGTGTTTGTGCGATCTGCAGGCGATCCTGGGTCAAAGTTTGGTGTTTAGTGTGTCGTCTGGAAGCACTTTATCTATACTGGGATATTATCAGGGTCAATATGCGCACGCGGAGTCGCGACGTTTTTGGCGACAGGCGTTAGTGCAGATCACAATATGGTTGTGTTTTTACCTCCGTCGATTAGACGGAGGTCTAGGAACGCAACGTGAAATCTCCCGCCAAATAATTATCATATGGGGAACCCACGACTCACAGTATTTCCAATAGGGATCGTCATGGTTCCCGACGAAATCTTGCACTTTTTCTTTGGACACAATTGAAATAATGGGGTTCCCCATTGCAATGCATTGCAGTGGGCCTTGCTTCTGTAGTCGGGTTCCACCTCAATCTCGAAACCAGATCTATCCGGTCCTGTCCTGCATCCACCGAGAGATTGAACATGGCGGCCCTCCAGCTTGGAGAGACGGACAATGCGATTTTTCGCTTCTTCTCTCCCCCGATAGACTCCATTCCAAATTGAAACTTTTTGAAACCTTTTGGAACCATTTGAAACGAATTGAAACTCACAGCGAGGCTGAACCCAAATCGCTGAACCTCAAACGACGTTGCCAAATCAGGTCAGATTTCCCATCAATTTTCTCTCCCCCCCCCCTTTGGCTAAACTACACCCGTTCTCTCCCTCTTTTCCCCATCAAACGAAAGCTTGTGAAAATCTAGGAGGCAGGAAATATTCCCTTTCCACCAGCAAACACGTTATTAGGCTCTATTTCCCGAAATAAAATTTACGGTGGGGAAGGTCACCAAGGTCGCGCAAACCAAGACATGTTGTTGTTTTCCATTTCCGGGTTTGTATTTTGAGTCATTTCTTGTTTCCAAGAGTGTTTCATTACTCCAGATCCATGCGAACATGTTCTATGACATATGTTCTAACGCAGGTCACCTAGTCCTTGAAATCCAAATTATGCAAAAATTCAACGCAAACAACATGTACAATATTGTAGCATTTTTGTGTAATAGTCATGTTGATTTTTGGGTCAAATTCATATTTCCTTCCTTGCTTGGGACTGGGAATGCATTGGAAAACTTCCGCCAACATGTCCCGTAGTCCATAAGACTTTCACGTAGTCTGCCAAATCCAAATTGCGCGATTTATCAACGCGCAGCACACGTACCAAATTTATGTCTTTGTTATGTAAAATGCAGGTTTGCTTTTTTCTGCGAATTCATATTTTCCTGCCTGTTTCGGACTGGAAAACAATCAATAAAGTTCCGCCAACATGTGTCGTACATGATAAACCTGTCACGTAGTCCGTGAAATCCAAATTGTGCGAAACTTCAACACAAACAACATGTACTATATTGTAGTATTTTTGTGTAATAGTCCGGTTGATTTTTGGGTCAAATTCATATTTCCCTGCCTGTTTCGGACTGGAAAACCATCAGTAAACTTCTGCAAACATGTGCTGCTGCCCATAACAGTATCATGTAGTTCACAAGCCAAAAAACGTGTGATTCACAGCAACATGTCACATGTATAAGCTTATACATGTACAATGTCATATATGGCATGTTTACTTTTGAATTAATTTCATATTTCCAGTCATGGCATTTACCTGGAGAGCACTGAAAAACTTATGCAGACATGTGCCGCTGCCCAGTCCACAGACCACTAATCCTGCAATTTACAGCGACATAGCACATATACATGTACAATGCTTTGGCATATGTTTACCTTTAAATTTATTTCATAGTTCCAGCCATAAACTTGATGTAAGATACAATAATCTTCTGCCAACATGTTGTAAAGTCCATAAACCTGTCACGTAGGTCATGAAGCACATAAGCATCAGAGTCAGTGATTGGCCACAACCCCCCCCCCCCTGATTCCTCAGGAAATAAACATTACGCATGTAATGATGACCGGCAGAGTGATACATGTGTCAATCGGTCAGACATTTTCAAGGATGCCCAGTTTTACCTCAAAACAACCATGCCGGACTTCATTCCTTCTCTCAGAATAATTCTATCTAACTTTTACAAAACCTGCAGCCCCCAATAGCTCCTGGATCTAGACCACATAAATGAAGGGATCTAGTTTATCGGTGCTATGGCAAAAATATCATGTAGAATGGGTTGTGGGGATAATATCAGATTCATGAAAATTGAAGTCCTGCAGCATGCTCCACAAATATCATCAAAGGTCATAAAACTTTCTGGTCTGCGCCAGTGTGGATCTATACTTGTTTTTTTTTTTTACAAAATTACCTCCCTTGACCAGGTGAGGACTTGAATGTGTCAGAAATGATTTAGCTTCTAGAAACAAAGACTTCATTTCCTGAGTACCATGGTGTTATATATTGTTATGATTGGCTTAACTTTAGCTGCTGAAGATATTTCTAATTTGAGGATACTGGGCAATCATACTAAATTTATTTTCATAACTTCATTTATTTTCACAATAAGCAACATAATCGAGATTAGCAAGTGAAGTTTTACAACATAATATAATACGCATCATGGATCTCCTTCAGTTTAGTGTAGACATATATACCCTTGGATATCTGTTACCCTGATTCAGTCATAATATTGTCTGTATTATATTGATGTCGACAAGGAATATACATAATTATTTGATAGTATTATTAATTGTATGTTGTTTATGATTAACATGAACTTTTTATTCGCTGGAATCCAGCCATTTGTTCCATATGGGCAATATTCTCATCAGCCATCACCATTCAATATGAATGTGATACATGTACAAGTCCATGGTAATTGATACATTATGGTGAAGGTGACTTGTAACACCGGTATACAAAATTATTCCGAGCTCATTGAATCCGCACATGATGCTGAGACAGATCAGAACGAAGTGTCGGTAAAATCAGATGTGTTTTGTACAGGATTCTGTCAATGAGGATGTTATACTGTACACATACAAAATATGAAGTGTTGATGTGTAGGGCCTATAGCATAAAATCACAAGCAAGTTGGTAAAACTAGGCACACATGGTCTCATTTCTGCCGCTAACGTGTTGATTTGGGTGGGGGTGTCCTCTCATGGGGAGGTGTGGGTGGGAAGGGGCCTAATGTCTCAAGCAGTATTCCAGGTTTTCCATCAATATACTCTATTCCATACCCCAATATTTCAAGCACGTGAAATCAAAGAAATATTATTTGCGGGGAATGTGACTTCCACATCCCTAGCTGGACATGCTAGTGGGGAACCGTCAATCTCACGTTAATTACTATTGGTGAAGTTCACGTCAACAAATGCAAAATTGAGCTTGGCATCCGGCCCTATGTTATTCAGTGATGTACTATTCCCCTACTGACCCTGTTGCCTCGACGGAGGTCTTTGCGCTCATTCAGCGCTTGTTTTTACCGGAATTGATATGTGCACCATGTCTTGTGAACGAGAGACGGCTAACTAGGCACAATGTTTTATTCTTATATACACATACTCCTATGCTCCGCGGATCTGGCCCGTGTTAAAACTATCCTGATTGGCTAGTCAAATGAGAGAATAACAACAGTATAAGATTGCTTGTCAACCATTTTATCATCCCCAATATTACGTCATACGCAAGAGGGCAGATGCAGAGGGTATGCTTATCGTGTGTCCCATTTGAGGAACTATTCATGTACAAACCATTAAAGGCTAGTCTGCGAGTTTGGTAACGAAAGACTCCACATTGGTCACCTCTTCACGATCCAGTGGGTGTTGGGGCGTTGTTTTCGTGCCCATGTCAGTGGATACAAGGTGCACGACCCGTGATCGTAAATGCCTTTTCGAACATGTGGATTTTGAGACTGGGATAGTAATACGGCAGTTGTTCTATCTCTTCGTGGTGTGAAATTTACACGAAGGCTACATTCAGTTCAAAGGCAGTGGATATATCTTCAAAGATGGCTTCCATATAGAAGCGTAGACAGGTGAGGTCGATCAGACGGAAATTTCCAGTAGAGGACGATGGCGATGAAAACACCGCCGGGTCATGTACCAGTGGTGCTGGCATATCTCACTCTCTGGATGGGCCTCAGTTGGATGGCAACACCGCCGGATTATGTACCAGTGGTGCTGGCATATCTCACTCTCTGGATGGGCCTCAGCTAAGGTCTCACTGGGTACGTCCACAGGTTCGTCCACCAAATACACTCTATCGTTGGTGTGGGGAGGTGTTACAGGTTGGATGGCAACACCGCTGGATCATGTACCAGTGGTGCTGGTATATCTCCCTCTCTGGATGGGCCCCAGCTACGGCTTCACTGGGTACATCCACAGGATCGTCCATCAAATACACTTTATGGCTGGTGTGGAGAGGTGTTCCAGGTTGGAATGGAACACCGCCGGATCATGTACCAGTGGTGCTGGCATATCTCGCTCTCTGGATGGGCCCCAGCTAGGGCCTCACTGGGTACGTCCACAGGATCGTCCACCAAATACACATTATTGCTGGTGCGGGGAGGTGTTACAGGTTGGATGACAGGCGGCTCCCCGACTTGTGGGTTGGGTTATCCCTCCACGGGTTCCCGCAAACGTGGCGATCGAACAACGCTCCACACATCGTACAGGGTCACAGCATGTGGCTGGCAGACTCGTTCCGGCGTAGGTTCTACAGGTGAGTACATCGTTTCAAGCAGGCCGTACGGGTACACTGGTTGGGAGGTGTGGTGGATAGTTCCTCTGCCTCAGCCTCCATGGCCGCTGAAAGCATCCAGATGTGTAAAGAACTTCGTAGTGGCTGATAAGGTGTCTGATAAAATAGGTCAACATGCTGAGCTGGCTGTTTAGGGCTAGCTGGAGTGTCCCCAATCCGTGTACACGCCACGCCAATATTTGACATGGAAGATGGATGGCCGAGATTTTCCACGCTGGGGTATCTTCCTGTGGCGGATCGACCTCCATGGGCATGGGTACTTGACGTCAAGGGACATAACTTCTCTCGGCAACTGTTGTCTAAGGAATAGAGAAGCTTCGACCATAAACAAACATATCATATTAGTTCCATGGGATATTATACAGAGCAAAATGCCTTATATATGCTACACATGCTAAAACGTGCTAATACTGTTATATGGAATATGGAATAGGTCTTTGGATTATGGACGCGGATATTCTTTAATGGACGACGGCTGAATTATGAATGACGGACTAGACGCTTGTAATATTCTAGCTGCTTTCCCCAATTTAACGAGGAGACATATAATAGAAGGTCCACAAAACCACATATTGATCGATATCAAAAGACTATAATTGTTTCATTATATGACACCATCTATTATATGTCTCCGTCTCGTTAAATTGGTGAAAGCACTTAGAATTTAGCATATATAGGCAACCTCTGCCAGAGAAGTGAATTGTTTTCAATATTTTTTCCAGTCTCTGTTGCGACGAATAATTGAAGGCCAGTGGTAGGTGATTGGAGTATGATATGTGTTTGGTTTCGCAGTGAGTTTGATTTTAACTCAAGGCCTAATAAGGTGTTGCTTTGAGGGACTATTTGGGTGCATGTGCACCGCTTTCTGAAAGCATATATGACGTCATTTGTAGGAGCGCGCATAACTCAAAATTTCAATGGGCGACCCCCGCCAAGAAGTCTGTCCGGTTGTAGCACTTGAATTAAAGTACTTCTGGCCGAAATATGGAAGTCGAGACTTAATTAATGAATCGAGGAGATGCAATTACGTTAACAGTTTTTAACATTGCCGCCAATGTAAATTTTAATAGTGGTCTGGACCCTTTGCTCTCCACGGCCTGCTGTCAGCCAAAATGTAAACCGACGGTCAATCCAACGACTATTTTCATTGGCTAAGAAGACGTACACGTCACGCCGAGTCAATCACATTTATGGACCCGCTTCGGAGTCAATACGGAAAATTAGCGACAGCCACGTGACGGTGAATCGTCCAATGAAGAAGAGTAACAAACAATAACACGTTGTAGAATTTTCGGTGTTCAAGACGACAAGGCTTGTGCGCGATCTTAGATATTATAACGCAAGGTCGTCTGTTGACTCGGGTGATGGTGTCTACATAACCCAGATAGATTCCAGTTTCGGCTACGAGATTTCTCGAAGACTTGATAGCCTCTTTAAATGAGTTGAATATTAAGCCGATTTATTGTAAATTCATTCCACCTAACTTAGGAATGATCGGCGGCATTCGGCAGGCAGACCAATACAGCTTCATTAACATCAGACCATTTGTAAATGTCTTTCAAATCTGGAGGTGGTACATCTATCATCGAGACATGATGTTGAATTAGTCTGCCTGTACGCATCGATCATTCCTATATATACAATTCTAGTATATTACAGGGTCAAGCTGACTCGTCAAATCTTTAGTACAGTTGTGACTTCCCGCTCAGCTATCTGTCCCATTTTCCAAACATGCACATCATATTCGGGTTTACAAAGTACAATTACATAACCATTCTGTATATTAACTCCATATAAATTGAAGTTTTATAACTGTTTATGCTTTACAAAAAAACCTGACCTACAAGGTCATGAAATGAAATCTCGGAAATAGTATTGTCAAAACAAACAGAACTTAAAATCAGAACACATCTTTTACCGATCGCTGGTGGCACGTAAGGAACCATCTGTTTAAGGCTTTGACTCGTTGGGAAATACCTATAATGCCACCTGGTCCCTTCGTATCACGGTTAACTGATTGTTCCAGAGCCATGTCCGTCCACACACTTGAGAAAGGCCTGTCAGATCTGGATACAGTATGGTTACCTTGTTTGAACTGTTCGTACACTTCTGGTGCTCGTTCGACAAGGAGATTCATGTCACTGATGTATACAGTTAGCCAGCGCGCATAGTTCGGACGATGAAACGCATGAAAAAAGGGGAGCATCGCCACACAGCTGCTCAGATGAAGATCCCAAATGCTATCCCTCTCCGCTCGGATAAAATCCAGCAGAATATGGATCATGTCAATGTACAGTATCCAAAATTTGAATAGTTTGGACTTTGAACTCTGTTCATCTTTGAATTTCTGCATCTGATCTTCAAGTGGGGCTAAAATGTCTTTCAAACTATTCACGTGCGCTCTTTGCTCTTCTGTATTTCCTTTTTGAAAAGATTGTATGGCAGCGTCATAGTTGCACCTGATGTCGTCCAAATGGAAAGTTGTGTGAGTTGTATCATGACGAGACTTTTGTACCCATTTGCAGAATGAACCCCACAACAGTCTCTCCAAGGCTTCCATAACCAGCTTATGGGCACGAATACCTCTGTTATATGACTTTCCTTTCAGTAGATTTGCGGCAGTGGTAGGCGCATACACCCCAGATTCCACCAAGAGGTCTTCAAGCCCCGAGTTCGCAAAAACTTTACCAAGAACCGCCAAAAATGTCAATGCAATATGCATTCCCCCCAGGCGCAGAATTGTATTTGGGAACTCGAGTGGCCTCCGCCATAGAATTTCTCTTGCTTTGCAAAAAATTGCCTCGTCTAGGGTTAAAATTTCATGTTTCTGTCCCAAAACAGCCATCATGCGTTTTACAGTACAGAGTACAGTATAGACAGTACTATACTCTGTTGGCGATGCTGGCATCATAGGGCAGTAGCCAATCATGGACTTCACTGGCTTGTGAAGGGACATTTTTGCGTTGAATCCGGACCAACTTGGCACCGATTGTTCTTCTGTTGTGACTTCTTCCGAAGGATCCAAACATTTTCGTCTAAGCAATGTCCAAGTGAAGTCATCAGAACATGTCCCACTCCTTTTAGACTCAAACCATTCTGGTTTTACTTTGCCAACATACTCCTTTGTATCAAGCTTTCTCCCACCGGCATGGAATTGCTGCATATCATACAGGTCGTCAGTGTCAAGCGGATGAATCCTTGGAAGAGGACCTTTGTCGATATTAAGCGTGCACTTTGGAACATTAGACTGATTTTGATATACTACAATTGTTGTAGAATGGGTTGTGTTTTTGCCATCAAGCGTCTCCTCGCAAAGATCATTGTTATCAGCAGCTACTTGTGTGAACAACCCAGGACGAATACAAGATGGTATGACTACATTATTCTTGGCATACTGTTCCATGTAGTAGCTTCCTAGACCTGTATCTATTCGTTCTACCGTGCTATAGCTACTACCATGCCCAAGTTTATTCAACATTGTGATAACCGAGCTGCTGCCTGTCTGATGCCGAACTGCCATCGCCAGGCCAACATGCTTTGGCGTTTTCACATTACCATGTGAAACCATGTGGATTAGATCCTGGCCTACAGACAAAACATGTCGATGATCTTGGGGATTCATACATCGAGAGTTTGGGGCGACATTCTCTTCCCCCATAGTTGTGCCTTGTATCACCCACTTTAGGAATGTATAAACAGACTTTGGCACTAGATTCAAAGATTTCTCTATAGATATGTCCCACCTGTCAATTGGGTTGACTGACAGTCCCTCAATGGCTGTGATATCTGTCCTCAAAATTGTAGCAGCTACAAAGAGTGTGTTCAGCTTATCAGAATCCAATGGCCATTCGTTTTCTGTGACTGGATCTACTACCAAATCCTCTGGATCATCAACATCTACGTCTGTAGACACCAGCCTAGTAACATCAACCATGTCTTTCATGTATACCAATTCTGTCTTTGATCCCCTTGATTTGAAGGCAATGAGATCACCGAAAGCATTCAAATTACAAGCGTCTAGTCCGTCATTCATAATCCAGCCGTCGTCCATTAGAGAATATCCGCGTCCATAATCCAAAGACCTATTCCATTTCCATATAACAGTATTAGCACCAAATTCAAAAAGACAAAAGTATACATAAACATAGGCTTGTTTCCTGCAAGAGAGAAGCGGTCAACAATTTTCAATGATGCCGGCAAGACATCATGATGTTCCAAAATATCAAATCCGTATCGCTGATCAGTATTCGTAATCCATAATATTCGTTATAGAGTCGTCATCTAAAAATGATGTACCTCAGCCACGCTTTGATTGTGACTGTTCATATGAGTACCATGAGGATCTTGAAGTACATGGGCTCATACGGCCCCTAGCCCCGGGTTAAGCGGAATTAGACACATGTTACGAAACGTAGCGCCATAGATCTTGATCCTTAATTTTCTGAGCAGAGTACTTTGCCAGACGATCCGAGGACCCAGACCTGAAACGCTCCATGATTTCATTCATATCTAGTACTTCCCCATTTCGCAGTTCTAACTTAATACGTGGAAGCATATTCTGAAATGAGGATTCTTGTATTGAAGAATCCTTTTTGTCATTTTCTACGGCTTTGTTCAAGCTTGCTTTTATGTTTCTCTCACTAAGATAAGCACTATGACACCCCTTGTGGTATCGTGCATCTGCCGCCACGAGGTCATTGCCGGACATAGCGATTCGTGCAAGCATAACATGATCTGATCTTGCCTTTGCTGCGTTAGACAGTGATTTCTGAAAACCAAAGCTTCTAACCATGATGAGCTGGGTATCGCCTTTCCTTTTTTACGTTTACAAAAGAGACAACGAGTGAAGTCAAGTCCACCACTTGCATCTCTAGTGCTCGATTGAGTGTCTAATAGGCCTTCTATTGGACTTGCTAAAAACGGTGCCAAAGACGTTTTGTGCGTGTAATTCTTGTAACAGGTTTTGTGCCACACGATTTCTTTCTCAGAAAGCGATTCGCCTTGAAGTCTTATAAAAATATCATCCTGTTTGGTTTTCACAGCTGCCCAGAAAAAGTCAATTGCGTCCACTGTAGCAACACTAAGTGTTTCCAATGTATCTTTCTGACATTTTATACATTTAGTCCAGTTTGTGTATATCTTAGCTTTTATACTCGGCGGCTGGTACATATTTGAAGCCATATTTGTGGAAGTGGTCTCACTAAACAAACTAGTAGTTCATTGGCAAAGACAGATCAAAACCGTGTAAGAAGATAGATTATATTTATATCAACAAGTATAATGATTGTGTTCAGATCATATGTGTGTTATTTCACTCGCCTGTGTTCCCCATACATGGGCGAGTTTCAGTAATCATGATTGTGTGTTCAAGTAGGGCTATGGAGACTTAACATGCATCCAGTGATGAAACGAACGAAATTAAAGAAAAGGAAGAAAAATTTCACAACCTTGAAAAAACATTTCCCTGACAATATTTGCTCTAGATATATCGATAACTACAGGTACTTCCAACTAATATGCGTGAAGTGAGAGCTCGCTATCAAATTTGAACAGATGGCGCTGTTATACTCTCATGCTAACATGCCGCTGTATAATTGTGAACAGATGGCGCTGTTACATTCTCATCCGGGTAGGCTCAACTCGGAAAATAACGTATACATGTATTTGGACACGATCCACTGTACTGCGCATGCTGGTTTTCGCTGGGCCGAGTAGATGTTTGCCGAACTACTTCCCATGAAGTTTATATTGGGGGTTTATGAAATGATTTGATGCATGAAATAAAGGCTACAGCTATCGGTCAAGATATTCGTCTATATAATCTTGCTATATTTGTATATGTGCTTTATTTAAAATTACAAGCGTCTGGTCCGCTGGGGACCAGATGCACTAAAATGCACTATTCATAATATTCGAGAGCTGACACATTCACGCTATATTCAGTGGAAGTGATACTAGCCCAGTAGTACGGTGACCTACCGACCTACATAACTGGTACCAGCCAATGGACGTGTTCGTACATTGTAGAGATAGCCAATTAAATTATCTTCACAATGATATCTTAATTGTAATATTTGACTCAAGAGATGTTGGTATACATCTAATTTCCATGTTTATCATAGATGTATTGATATGTGAACAATCTCGCGAAGAACTATTTGTGGGCCGATGCTAAAATTATTTCGTTAAAAACTGTAACTGGTACCCAGAGAATGTTCAGCTATTCAATGTTTATATTGATGTAATATCCTGCGTATACAGCTGACAAATGGGAAGACACTCCGTAATTCTCGTTTTGAATTCAAGGAAATGACCTACTGACCTATATATGGGACGATGATTGACCAATCAAAACAGATTTTCCATAGAATGATAGCACACATACATATCTTCATAATGATACCTTACATGTAACATCTGAAGAAGCAGAGGTGGAAATATATTGTAATTTGTCACCCCTACCCCTATTTTTTTTGTTTATTGAAACTTATCGTGATCTGCTATAACTGCCTCTAGCTCAATACCTACCCATGTTTCAGACTGTCCACCCACCCTAGAAGGATGCGCCTATGTAAGCTCTAACAAAAAATCACAGTGAAAATTTTCTATACCGTGGGTTGAGGTTCATCACAAAATAAGCCCCTTTTTTCTGTTTGGGATGAAGAACTATTGGGAGGCCGAGCCTCTTCTGACATCATCTATTGCCTTATTGAAGCGTTCTTCACTGTAAGACCTGTAGGGCCTGCTGTCCAGTTTTCTCTTGTACTTCCTAACCATGCTGGAAAAATTTGTTCAAACTTTACACTTGAAACAGGCAATGTCAAACTGCATTTTCATTTAAGTTTTTAACATGGGGCTACTTTCGTCCGTGGTCCGTGGTCCGTCGTCCGTAAACAATTCTTGTTATCGCGATTTCTCAGGAACTACTTTATGGATCTTTCTCAAATTTGGTACACAGGTTCCCCTTGGGGTCTAGTTGTGCAAGATACCTTTTTTGGTCCGATCCGAAAATCCAATATGGCCACCAGGCAGCCATCTTGGATTTCCCCATGACATCTTATCACGATTTCTCAGGAACTACTGCATGGATCTTTCTCAAATTTGGTACACAGGTTCCCCTTGGGGTCTAGTTGTGCAACATACCTTTTCTGGTCCGATTCGAAAATCCAATATGGCC
>JAVTVY010002032.1:0-32356 GCA_036873755.1 Hanleya hanleyi
AGTACCACAGTGCCTCTCTTTAGTAAGGCTGAGCAGGTAGCGGTACAAGTACCACAGTGCCTCTCATTAACAAGACCGGGCAAGTACAGGTACCACAGTCCCTCTCGTCAAAAAGACCGGGCATGTAGAGGTACAGGTACCACAGTCCCTCTCATTAATAAGACCGGGCAGGTACAGATACCACAGTCCCTCTCGTTAGTAAGGCCAAGCAGGTAGCGGTACAAGTACCACAGTGCCTCTCATTAACAAGACCGGACAAGTACAGGTACCACAGTCCCTCTCGTCAATAAGACCGGGCATGTAGAGGTACAGGTACCACAGTCCCTCTCATTAATAAGACCGGGCAGGTACAGATACCACAGTCCCTCTCGTTAGTAAGGCCAAGCAGGTAGCGGTACAAGTACCACAGTGCCTCTCATTAATAAGACCGGGCAGGTACAGATACCACAGTCCCTCTCGTTAGTAAGGCCAAGCAGGTAGCGGTACAAGTACCACAGTGCCTCTCATTAACAAGACCGGGCAAGTACAGGTACCACAGTCCCTCTCGTCAATAAGACCGGGCATGTAGAGGTACAGGTACCACAGTCCCTCTCATTAATAAGACCGGGCAGGTACAGATACCACAGTCCCTCTCGTTAGTAAGGCCAAGCAGGTAGAGGTACAGGTACCACAGTCCCTCTCATTAATAAGACCGGGCAGGTACAGATACCACAGTCCCTCTCGTTAGTAAGGCCAAGCAGGTAGAGGTACAGGTACCACAGTCCCTCTCATTAATAAGACCGGGCAGGTACAGATACCACAGTCCCTCTCGTTAGTAAGACCAAGCAGGTAGAGGTACAGGTACCACAGTCCCTCTCATTAATAAGACCGGGCAGGTACAGATACCACAGTCCCTCTCGTTAGTAAGGCCAAGCAGGTAGAGGTACAGGTACCACAGTCCCTCTCATTAATAAGACCGGGCAAGTACAGGTACCACAGTCCCTCTCGTTAGTAAGGCCAAGCAGGTAGAGGTACAATTATCACAGTCTCTCTCATCAGCAAGACTGGGCAGGTAGCGGTACAAGTGCCACAGTCCCTCTTGTTACTGAGAGAGATACTAGCGTTGGATGGGTGATCCTAACCCTCAGTGTAGGACACTGAATCCTCAGTAATTGCCATCACTCTAAACCAATTTGCCACTCAGCTTTCACTTCCTCATTTCACCTGGGTTAAAATCCCACATTGGGTCACTCACACATCCAGCACTAGTATCTGTGCTTTACCAAGAAAGTAGAGTAATCGTCATAATTATTGGATACATGACATGTTCAACTGTGGTACATGTACTCCCATCAGGGCATTAATGACTGAACATACACCCATATATACATGTATGATATACATGTCCTGAAGTCTGTCATGTCTGTAGAACATAGAATTCCCCCTTATCTTTCATGCATATTTGTATTGCTGATCAAGGCATGGAAAGGGACACATGAAGATGTTCAAAAAGTTTAGCTACATGTACATGTACCTTCAACAATATTCGAACCACAACACCTCCAAATGTATCAGCTGTTCAAACATAGCAAATATCTCCTATCTGAGTTGCCTGTAGCACAAAAAAACTGTGATGTCAGTCCAGAGAGAATGTTGATGTCTTCCATATGTGTAGGATGATAAGCTGTGATGGAGAAACTTCAGATTTTTCAGACAAACAGTGTCTTGTCTCCCCAGATGTCTAGTATAAATATAGAGGTCTGGTACTAGATTATATCTACATCTATACCTACACTACAGCCTTGTTAGTACTCTCTCAACTCTGGTTGAATGCTAGTACACACACTTAGACTAGTAATTCTGCAAAATGATGACATCACTGTGGCATCATTAGAGTGTCACAGTGATGTCACCTTATCAGATCATCAAAGTGATGCAGCCCTCACAATTAGGAAAACTTGCCTCGGCAAAAATCAGGTGACATTAAAATAACACCCATTTGACACCATGTTGAAAATTGCCGAGGTGAACTGATTATACCACAGCATTTACCTCGGCAATTGCTGAATGCCGTGGCTAATTGTGAGGGTTGTGATGTCACACCCAGCAGGCCTCAATTTAAGGGGTGCTGATGGTAACCTCTCAACAGGTTACCAGGAATTCTACACTGGTAACCTGTGGGAACCTATTGCAATTATTAACCTAATGTCATTATTAGTCAAAATTCTGGGGACCTGAAAATAGGTTACCACTATTTTTCATATGGCAACCTCCAGGTAACCTGAAAACAGGTTACCACCTTAAAGTGAGGCCTGCCCAGGGTGTTGGCCAGGATTGAAAAACTGCCTGTCCAAAAATCTCTCCTATCTCTCGCCCATGTTAAATTTTCCAATTTTTGTCTTTCCAAACGTGGTATATGGCTGTCCAGTGGACAGGTGGACGCTAACGCCATGGTCACAACATTGGGGTACATGTAACTTCAGAGGGTGATTGGGGTACATGTTCATGTAGTGAGGTCACTTACTGAAGGGTGAACATAATTTGGAGATGGTTCGAATATTGTTATTGTCACCACGCAAGTGACCTATACATGTAACAGAATTGAACTATTACCATATCCAGGAATTGTTTGTATCTAACTACAGGGCCAACTGGGATAGTCCATGGTTAGGCACTGATAAGTTACACATGTATACACATGCACTTTCTGACCACCTTTAGCTACCCTCAAAATTCCATGTAGATTAATGTAATTGTTCTTTAGGTTTATCCAATCAGCTACTATTTATTGTACTGAATATTGTGGGTGATCACAGCATGTGTTTAACTGTCAGCAATCAGCTACCATTGACATTGTTTAAGGGACGTACAAGTTGGAACCAGTACTACCATGACTACTGCCCCTCACCCATATTGTTGTAATCACCAGTTCCATGCCATCTGACGGCAGTGGTGAATCCAGCTAGCTACACTTTAGACGTCCGCGAGTAGGAACACCTGCTTAGAGGAATCGCTACAGAGTTGGAATTTCATAACCGCTCAGACATTTCTCTCATTGTTTTGTACCAGTGGTCTGTATTCTTGCATGACATCATCTATTAAATACATGTAAGCTAAAACGGATTCCAGTTTTGGTGTTCAACATTGATTCAACATTACGTCGTCACTTTTCCCCGGTGACAGATTGGTGGAGAACAGGCTGAGTGATTTTCTTAAATCACTCAACGACCCCGGTACCTCAACTATTTGGAGAAGAACCAAATTCCAACATCATGATGACCAGTTTACCGATAGAAGTTTCACGAGTGATATCCAACATGGGAAACCAGAATTTAAAGCTCGAATGGGTCATACAGCAAACTGGAGAACAAATGCAGATCACTCTTATATGGAAGAACCAGCAGTTCCATTCCGTGAGTAATTTTATGAACAAACACTATGCAAATAAGTCACGAGCGAAAATTGTAAGAGACAGAAAACGACTGGAAGATTATCTGCAAAGAAAAAATCAAGGCAATACAGGAAAATGTGAGCGACCGACAACTCCAAATGTCAACTGTATCCATTCGGCTGTGAAGAAAAATATATCTTCACAAACAACAATTACGAGTAATGACATGTCATCCCAAACAGTGAACACGGCAACAGTCTCTACTGGTATGATGACAGTGCCCATTTCTACTCCATGTGTCAGTATGGCTATTCAGACAGCAGACAGTGCAGTATCAGAACAAAAACCAGAAAAGAATCCATGTGCATTCAGTAGTACTAGTGTCACAACAAACATGACAAAGGAGGATGTCCCAAATCTTCGGATGACCGAAAAAGTATTGAAACGACGCATCAAGCAAGGGCAGCAAGAGTACTTGGTGAAATGGTCTGGTCTTCCTGCAAACAAAAACACCTGGATTCCAAAAGAGCGTCTTGATTCAGCTGCTGTTCTGTTCATCCAACAGCATGAGCATTCCATCAAAGGCCCCACTTTGACCATCCAACAGGATCCTTCTACACCTACCACCGGTGCAGATTCTGACAAATATATCCAAACTTTGATATTACCAGCTAGACCAGGACTTGTATCATCACCTGACCTTGAACACACATATGGACGTTACACATTTCATGAAGATGAGTTGATCAAGGAACTGTATGAGAGAATTCAATGGGGATATGAACTGAATAGACCTGTACAACTTTTCAATTTTGATCCAGATTCCGATCACATATATCCCCTCAACAACATGGACATTTCTTTCAAAAGACTACTGAGACAGCCGAGACAGTACCCATATGTCACCAGGCTATATATCAAATTTGATATATGAACATAATCATTGTTTCTATTTTTATTTTATTTGTTTATTTATTTTTATTTTTTTAAACGTGAGGACACGTTTCTAGTGGACAGGGGGGATAATGTCACCACGCAAGTGACCTATACATGTAACAGAATTGAACTATTACCATATCCAGGAATTGTTTGTATCTAACTACAGGGCCAACTGGGATAGTCCATGGTTAGGCACTGATAAGTTACACATGTATACACATGCACTTTCTGACCACCTTTAGCTACCCTCAAAATTCCATGTAGATTAATGTAATTGTTCTTTAGGTTTATCCAATCAGCTACTATTTATTGTACTGAATATTGTGGGTGATCACAGCATGTGTTTAACTGTCAGCAATCAGCTACCATTGACATTGTTAAGGGACGTACAAGTTGGAACCAGTACTACCATGACTACTGCCCCTCACCCCTATTGTTGTAATCACATATATACCAGTTCCATGCCATCTGACGGCAGTGGTGTATCCAGCTAGCTACACTTTAGACGTCCGCGAGTAGGAACACCTGCTTAGAGGAATCGCTACAGAGTTGGAATTTCATAACCGCTCAGACATTTCTCTCATTGTTTTGTACCAGTGGTCTGTATTCTTGCATGACATCATCTATTAAATACATGTAAGCTAAAACGGATTCCAGTTTTGGTGTTCAACATTGATTCAACATTACGTCGTCACTTTTCCCCGGTGACATTATGAAGAATATTATTACAAGATTTTCAGTAAAAATTACCTGTACACCAGGGATGTGGTGACTGATCAAAGGATAAATGATGTCAGTTCCTATGAGACGGATCCCTGTGTAAACAGGAAGTTCTTACTTTATCCCCTGTGGAGGGACTATAATACGGTAGTAGTTAGAAATCTGAGGGGAATTATCCAAAATATTTATACTGGATGCTTACCTAGTTGCACACAAACTGTAGCAAAAGCAAATATGGTGGATAGTAATGAGTGTGACCCATCTCAATTATCGCAATAATTTCCTAATTATTCAGTGGTTATTAACGAGCAGCTAATTGGCTGAGATAATAACTGCGTGTTTTTGAAAACACCCAGCTGTTCTTGTGCAGAGTCAACGATGTTCCTATTACTACTACAAAGCTCGATAATGTAACACATAGAATACACCCGCTTGTATGCAACAAATACATGTATTTCGAAAATATTGATATTTTTTTATCTTCAAAACAAATTTCTGGAATGTGAAACATCATGAAATGTACCACAGAGTTTCCACTTACATAGAAAATGTGAATTAGGCTCATTGAAATTTGTTCTGCCCCTGATTTTCTGAACCTCCAGAACATTTTACTCTCTTTCTCCAATTTCTAAAATACATTATTATTCAAGCTATGTGAGCCGATATAGCATGGAAAGTCTGCCTGTGGACAAATGCAGGTGTGGACAAATGCAGGAGTAACGACTGATTAAAGGGAGATAATTCTACTGGACTAAATACTGCCTAAGTTGCAACCTCATATGCAGCACTGCCTGGCTCTTCATGTACATTAACTGTCAAGCAGCATTAGTTTTATTCTGGCCTCTTTTCTTTCATTTTACTGGATGATGTACATGTATGTAACATTTAGAAAAGCAGACAGCAGCCGCTGAGGATGGAATTCTGCCATTTGTATGTATACTACATGAATATGACAGCCATAAGTGGCAAATATTCAGCGTAAAGTAGTCTGTATTATTTATCAAATGAAGAAGTTATTTTAGACAGGTTTGTCTCCTGGCTATATTACTTCACACATAAAGTCTTTGCAATTTGTCAAAAGACAAAATACTGTCAGACAAAAACTCGACACATAACCAACATATCACAAAATCTGAGTGTCAGTCCAAATATCTGGTTGCTGATATGAAGTGTCTGTTGTTTGAGGTAAGATCATAATCCCACAGCGAGGAACACATGCCTGTACATGTAAACACCAATTTGGTGGCACTAATTCGAACCAGAGACCACGACCACATTTGATCCCATCAGTCTAACTATGAGTTTTCTATCCCTATCAGATCATCAACATCTATTGTGAATCAGACTCAAAATTGAGATATATATCACCACATGTAAATGACCAATGATCTAACACTAAGCATCTACTTTTTAAAAATTTCAAATGTCGTCACCGATTAATAAGGAAGATACAGCCCAGACAAGAATGGACATGCACTAGTATATATATTAATGTACTGATGTTAATGATAAAGTGCCAGAACTCAGAGGAAAAGCATTTAAATGGGTAAAAATCCTGACAGTGAACATCTGCAAGGCATTAACCCTTTCGTACTTATACCGGCCAAAACCGGCCGGCATCATATATACCCATAACGGCCGAAACCGGCTGCAATTCACCACCACGCAAAAAAATCGCTGCACAGTAAAATGTTCGTCAAGTGAGAGGTCGTCGGTAGTCCACATCGTTGGACAAGGAAATAGTCGACAATATACGTTCAAATTTTATTGTAAATCATGCAATAAACGTATAACAAGTTTATTTTATTGAAGACGTACCTTCCTTGTGGTGAAAATTGAGAAAATCGGCGAAGAATTTGCCGTTTTTTGACCATTTTCAACGCTATCGAAATCCCATTTCCCGCGGTAGAATGTTAGAGATATTGGTTTCATTTTAAAGGTCATTTCCGGGTCTTTCGGCCTGTGACGAGTGATTTGATTGGATAGGATTGAATAACGAAGGATTTGATTGGATAGAGATGTGATCATTCTTTGATAGCGTGACCAAATTGACCTCGATCGGGCTCGATCGGGCTCTGTTAGTATCGCGAAGCCCGATTAGTTGAGACGTGTGAGACAATGGCAGCGATTGGCCGGCCGCTTTGTCTGCGTGTGCCGGTTGAATTTCTCGCCAGAGAAAATGGCTTCGTTGAAACTTTAGCGAGCCGACTGTTGGATTTACAATGGAAATAAAGGGTTTCTCGGATTTATATGTCGGATTAAAACCCACACGGACGATGCAGTGGTATTTTAGCACGATCGTCCGGTTGAATTGGGCGAATCGTGAAGAGATTTTTTATGGAAACTATCATTTGGCTGGGACATACACTCACGGTAATGTTGTCGAAATCAGAGATTTTTTTGTTGTTTATTTCATTTTCTCGCCTGGTCTGGTTTTATTTTAGACACAAATGGGCAGATATTTTGAAGGACAGATTAATTAAAGTATGGGCTTTCTGAAAATATATATATTTAGCGGGGTTTCAATCAAGCTACATGCAAATATATTGCTTCAAAAAAAAGACTGTCTATAACAAAATCCTCTCGCATGCATTTATCCGAACATACAAGGCTGACAAACGAGACTATCAGCAAGTAGCAAAGAGTTAAGCATCTTCTATGTAAGTTTCAAAGTTGTCCATCAATATTAACCAATATATGGACCGGGCAAGCATTGATATTGACGATAAAGGGTCATAACTCTGGGCATTTGTCACAGACATGGACAAACAACCTGACATTGCACATCTACCTGGTTCTAAGCATCTTCCATGCAAGTTTCAAACTTGTTGATTAAATAGTAGCCGAGATAAAGTTTGACCATAGTTTGATGTTCCGGCCCACCCCCCACCTCTATTCAGAAGGGGCATAATGAGGAAATGGTCAATATGTACATTATGTCACTGGTATAAACTGTATGTGTAAGTTAGCTTATTCAGGAATGTGTTACTGTGTATATCAGTTCAAACTGTATGCACATCATGTACACCTATTACTCATGTCTCTCTATCTCTCTACTAACACTATTCCTGGGAAAAAATCTGACACATCAACCCTGACAATTTTGGCAACGGTTCAACTAATCAGCACAGATGGGACAAATTAATTGAAGCGAGTGGTGTAGGTGTCTACATAATGATGAGTATACACTACATAGAGTGCTCTTGGAGGATGTGCACAGATTAGATGTCAAAAAAATGATAGCTGTTGAATGTATCAGTCAGTGGATACACAAAAAAATATGTATAGATTCAGTCCGAGGAGATGATTAGAAGACATATTCAAGTTTCATCACTGAATCTCTCCGAAAACTTAACGAACCTTTGATATGTTCATGTACATGTATACTGCACATATATATCAGAAAGAAAAGACAGAAAGACATAACTGGTCATGATAATGGAACTGTAATATTTAATGATCACTCTCACTCTTCATCACTCTTGTACTCCTAATCACTCTTGTACGCTTCACCACTCTTGTACTCTTAATCACTCTTGTACGCTTCACCACTCTTGTACTCTCCATCACTCTTGTATTGTTGTACCACTCTTGTACTCTTCATCACTCTTGCACTCTACTCTTCATCACTCTTGTACTCTTCATCACTCTTGCACTCTACTCTTCATCACTCTTGTACTCTTCATCACTCTTGTACTCTTAATCACTCTTGTACTCTCCATCACTCTTGTATTGTTGTACCACTCTTGTACTCTTCATCACTCTTGCACTCTACTCTTCATCACTCTTGTACTCTTCATCACTCTTGTACTCTTCATCACTCTTGTACTCTTCATCACTCTTGTACTCTTCATCACTCTTGTACTCTTCATCACTCTTGTACTCTCCATCACTCTTGTACTCTCCATCACTCTTGTATTGTTGTACCACTCTTGTACTCTTCATCACTCTTGCACTCTACTCTTCATCACTCTTGTACTCTTCATCACTCTTGTACTCTTCATCACTCTTGTACTCTTTATCACTCTTGTACTCTTCATCACTCTTGTACTCTCCATCACTCTTGTACTCTCCATCACTCTTGTATTGTTGTACCACTCTTGTACTCTTCATCACTCTTGCACTCTACTCTTCATCACTCTTGTACTCTTCATCACTCTTGTACTCTTAATCACTCTTGTACTCTCCATCACTCTTGTACTCTCCATCACTCTTGTATTGTTGTACCACTCTTGTACTCTTCATCACTCTTGTATGCTTGTACCACTCTTGCTTCACTCTTCATCCTGCTCTTGTACTCTCCATCACTCTCTTTGCCTCTTCCCTCCGCCACTCTTGTAATGCTTGTACCACTCTTCCCGCACTCTTCATCACTCTTGTACTCTCCATCACTCTTGTACTCTCCATTACTCTTGTACTCTCCATTACTCTTGTACACTCCATCACTCTCGTACACTTCATCACTCTTGTACATGTACACTCCATCACTCTTGTACTCTCCATTACTCTTGTACACTTCATCACTCTCGTACACTTCATCACTCTTGCACTCTTCAATATCGTCGAACACTCCATCACTCAACTCTTCATCAGTCTTGAACTCTTCATCAGTCTTACATGCTCTCCCTCCTCACCTCTTCATCACTGTTGTACTCTTTATCACTCTTGTGCTCTCTTCATCACTCTGCAGTACTCTCTCATCACCTCTTCACATCACTCTGTGCTCTTCATCTCATCTTGGCCATCTCCCTCACTCACCTCTCCACTCACTCTTACATGCTCCTCATCACTCTTATGCTCCTCTCTGCCTAGCGTACTCATCACTGCACTCCTCACTCTACTCTGCATCAACTCTTGTACTCTTTGTCAACAAGCTCCTTCATCACTCTATTATGCTCCATCTTTCTAGCACCTCCTCATCTTATGCTCTCTATTACTCTTCTTCCCATGCTCTCATTCCCTTTGTTGAACACTCAGTGCGCCTCAGCTCTTCATCCAGTCATCCCGAACTCATCATACATCACTCTCGTACACTTCATCACTCTTGTACATGTACACTCCATCACTCTTGTACACTCCATCACTCTTATACACTCCATCACTCTTGCACTCTCCATTACTGTCGAACACTCCATCACTCAACTCTTCATCAGTCTTGAACTCTCCATCACTCTCGTACACTTCATCACTCTCGTACACTTCAACACTCTTGCACTCTTCATCACTCTCGTACACTCCATCACTCTCGTACACTTCATCACTCTTGCACTCTCCATC
The DNA here is from genome assembly GCA_036873755.1 of Hanleya hanleyi. Lineage (NCBI taxonomy): Eukaryota > Metazoa > Mollusca > Polyplacophora > Lepidopleurida > Hanleyidae > Hanleya > Hanleya hanleyi. The sequence goes on from JAVTVY010002032.1 coordinate 10,307, forward strand.
ACTCTTGTACTCTCCATTACTCTTGTACTCTCCATTACTCTTGTACACTCCATCACTCTCGTACACTTCATCACTCTTGTACATGTACACTCCATCACTCTTGTACTCTCCATTACTCTTGTACACTTCATCACTCTCGTACACTTCATCACTCTTGCACTCTTCAATATCGTCGAACACTCCATCACTCAACTCTTCATCAGTCTTGAACTCTTCATCAGTCTTGAACTCTCCATCACTCTCGTACACTCCATCACTCTCGTACACTTCAACACTCTTGCAACTCTTCATCAGTCTTGAACTCTCCATCACTCTCGTACACTCCATCACTCTCGTGCATGTCATCACTGTTGTACTGTCCATTACTGTCGAACACTCCATCACTCAACTCTTCATCAGTCTTGAACTCTCGATCACTCTTGTACACTCCATCACTCTCGTATACTTCATCACTCTTGTACTCTCCATTACTGTCGACCACTCCGTCACTCAACTCTTCATCAGTCTTAAACTCTCCATCACTCTCGTACACTCCATCACTCTCGTACACTTCATCACTCGTGCACTCTCCATCACTCTTGTACTCTCCATTACTCTTGTACACTCCATCACTCTTGTACACTTCATCACTCTTGCACTCTCCATCACTCTTGTACTCTCCATTACTCGTGTACACTCCATCACTCTCGTACACTTCATCACTCTTGTACATGTACACTCCATCACTCTTGTACTCTCCATTACTCCTGTACACTCCATCACTCTCGTACACTTCTCATACACTCCATCACTCTTGTAATCTTCATCACTCTCGTAATTTCCATCACTCAAATATCCATCATTCTCGTAGTCTCCATCACTCAACTCTCCACTCTCATACTCTCCATCACTCTTGTACAGGGTGTTCCAGAAGTCTTGGTCACATTTTGACATTGAATATATTGAAAACTATTGAGGATATACAAATGCATGTTATAGATTCTGAAGCATTACACAAAACTTAATGACTTTCATTTTCAAATGGTACCAGTTTCATCTTACTACCATTCATGGCTCAGCAGATACGAGGATTTGAAATGTGACCAAGACTTCTGGAACACCCTGTATTATCCTGGACACTGATTAGCCCAGCCAGCCTGTATTGTACAAACATGAGTGTGTGTGAAATGTTTCAAAATAATTTGTGTGACGAAAAACCTCCAGTGTGATGGCAAATACACCAAAAGTAACACAAGAATGTTATACCAAGTTAATTGGTGCCTGTCTGAGCGACAATTACCACTGAAAATGTGTCATTTTCAAGCCTGATAACTTTGCAGAAAATTTTGTGGAAAAAAAAAGAGCTGACACACATGGTTCAGAACAGTGAGTGAGTGAGTGAATAGAATTTAATGTGCTTTCAACAATATTTCAGCTATATCACGACCAACCAACTAAGCACCACCCAGCCAAATTGTGTTCCTGCTACATGTACTTCAAAGAAGAAATCTTTGAAGCAGCATGGAAACCAGACATCCTCCAGACACCCTATAAAATACTGAGGACAGCACACAAGACACAGACCAGAGTCCAGGGGTTATTCTAGCCCAAAATTGTTCATAAACTCAATTTCAAAACTTTGTAAACTCAATATTTTTGCGCGCCTGCGGCGCTCAAGGAATTCTACAAAACTCAATATTTTTTACTTTTTCATCAAAAAAATGATGAAACTCAATTTTTCCAACTTTTTCATCGCACCAATTACAGAACTGAGGTTGGTCATATGTTTACGAGCACATAGACACTTCTTCAGAGACCAACACATACTGACAATTCTATTTACATGAATTATATCACAGTCTACAACAACATTGGTAAAATAACTCAGTGTTACGAGATAACCCATTGGCCCAAACCATGACAGGGTACCGTGTATCATCCAACAATTGAAGGCGACATTAGCACGACGTGTCTTCTTAGAGCAACAACAACATATAGAACTGCTGCTGCATTGTCGATCAAGATATAAACTTCGGCCTAAAATAGTCAGCCGTTCACTTGTTACATGCATGTTTTGTGCACTCCGGTACAACCACACCAAACCACAGTATGGCTGTTGTCAGTTAATAGGTTGTTTAGCATGACCTCATGCTAAAACATACATGCTAGATGCTATAATTATTAAATATTGAAGCTAAATTTTTAACCGTTAACAGAGAAGATTGTGATCGAATATATAACCTGGCAAAATTCCTGTTTTACAGATTTATAATCTTTCATAAATATCGCCAGAAAAAAATATTTATGAAATAATTATTCTCTAAAGAGACATATTAACTTTGCTTTACTTTAATTGAACATTATGTAAATAATTGTGGTAGACAGTAAAACTCAAATGCACACACATTGTGTAAACAGAAATCAAGGGAAAAAACTCTTACTTGTGACCAATATTAAAGATAACTGCAGGATTTATTACCCGAATTTTCAAAGTCAGGTGTACCCTCTTATTAAAATCTTCTTTTATTTCTTTTACACTGACTGAAGATAAGGATGCTCTGTCCAGGGCGACGAATTTTATATGTCCGTCGTCCTTAAGCTACGAGTATTCGTCGACAGTCTATGTTGTCGTTGTTGTTGTCGGGAGTGAAGACGTGAAGCGCTTGACCACTTCGCTCAAAAGTGTTTCATCAGATAAATGGATGGTTAAATGAACTGGTTGATGAGGAAACAACTGATCCATTAACTGAAACCACGATGGCTTTGGTACGCGACCGTCAAAAGTGCCGGAGTTAAAACTTTACTGCCATGTGCTTGACACGAGGGAATCCTCGCTAGGAAAGGACTGTGCCTCGTTTTGAAATAGGGCTTTCCCCAAGAATGTGAACCAAGATGGCAGCTCTTGAGTCGCCTTCACGCTGACTCGTGCTGTGACGGTTCATTCGTTTTACTTAGATTTGCTTACTTATTTCTTTTACGACCAATAATTACTGATAATTAAAATACATGCGGCATTAATTATCTCCAAAATATTGATGCGGGCGGGTCATGCAAAACGAACTATCAACTGACAACTGGTATGTTGTGGGAAAACTCAAAAAAAAATTTCGTGCGCGCAAACGGCAAAAATCAATTTGAAATTTTCTGCAAAACTCAATATTTTTTTTTTTTTCACCGTGGTAACCACGATGAAAAAACGGCTAGAAAAACCCCTGCAAACACTAACATGATGCATTGAAGACAAGCGATATTACAGTGCTTGACATCACATTATCAAGTTCCTGTTGCGTCTCAGCACAATGCATTGAAGCAACAGGAACCCATGCCAATGCACACACTGACCAGAATAAGAAAAATACTTATTTTTTCCTCATGATCGGTAAAATATACAATGTAGGCTTCACATTTTTGCATAGCTTCAGTTAGCATTTTTCTTGATGCAAAACTCTTGTTCTCATGTCCATGTACATGTACAAGCTGCTGTGTTTGTTGGATACAATGTACAAAATAAAGGATGGAACCTGAAGTAAAGAATTACTGGTACTGGTATATAACTTACTTTATGGTTGACTTGCAACATGGTCTACAGACAAACCAAACAATAGGAAGGACAATTTCCTGGGTTAAGATTTACTAGGCTGTCACCTACAAAGGATTAAGACCATTTTCTACACCAGGTGGACAGATCAGTTAAGGTCAAGTGTCCATCAGTGGTCAGGTCTACTTAACTCTCTGATTGTAGCCAGGATAAATGAACTGTGAACAAAAATGTGATGACAGCTAACTACTAAAATTGACCTCACATTTTCTCAGGCATGTCTACATGTTGTACATGTTCACACTCCAATATTCTCATCCAAAGACCTAAAGCCAGAACAAAGCTCAACTTCTGAAACACATCTGTGAGTCTGTGAAAATCACTTTGTACATATATAGTAAATTTACTTAAAAAAAAAACAAAAAAAAACATTAAAATCTTTGTCTTTGTACATGTAATGTACACTTGTTCACAGCCAGTCAGGAAAATCATATTTTTTCATCTTTACTCACCTACCATTTTCCATCAGGATCTCAGCAACAATCGAATACCTTAGGATAAGCTACATATATGTATGTATGTTCATTGACGAAGCTTCAGGTCCAGCTGTAAGTCAGCCACAATCCACATGAAGTTCAAAGTATTGAGAATAAATCACAACCATCTGTATTAGGAGAACCAGTATTGTGAAATTGCAGGTGATTTTTTTTCTAGGGAAACTTGGACGTTTGAAGATGAAAGCGTGTGAATCACATGTGATATCAATATTCATACATGCCAAGGATAGTATCTGAGTAGATCAGAAATGCAGCAAAACACAGAGAAACTGTATATCCACGACTCCAGCTGAACTCTCTTGGGCTACATTCTGCATTCCAATGTCTGTCAAAAGTTCACGTTTCTCGATCTATCAGTTTTTCGGCAAATCCCCTACTCATGCTTTATGAGGGACCTGTGAGCATGTCGATTGTATTGGTACTACAAAGCTTCTCTTACAATAGAATAGCTCCAGGTTGGTCTAGCTTTCTACAGAGTTTAAGCTCCAGTTACCTGGTACATTGTACAGGTAAACTAACAATGAGTTCAAGTTTACAATACTCACACCTGAGGTTATTAAGTGAAGGAGCTCTGGTTCTCCATCAGGAGAGGGTCTGACAAGGATCACAATAGGAACACTACACGCGCGTGTCAAAATGAATAATCTAGTGGCCTCTCTAAATAGACTAGGTAAGCATATTGTAAGGTTATACTTCAGGAATTTGAGAGAATAAAGCATTTAAAGGTCAGTTTGTTGCGACCTCTCCGAAGAAAAATATCAATTTGTATTTAATCCTTACAACTGATCCAGGTACAATTTCTACAACTGTATGATCTAGGAAGTAAATGATGTTACTCTGCACAGATGGCTATAAAGTTCAAAAGAAGAAAGATACACATTATTGACCTACATGCACATGTATTAAACAGAATCCACAATTACAAACCCGGAGTAGGCAAACTCACTCTATGCACATGAAACTCTACAAATACTAGGCGAAACTATTGGGTGGTAGATTGACAATGATCATCTGCTGTTAGTATTACTTACATGTATAATTCACTGGAGAAGCACATCTTCTACCAAGATAGAGACAGATCTATGAGAAATTCCTAAACAGTGGAAAAAACATGGCTGTGCACATCTCCCTAGTATAATCCGTGGCGTGTCCTACTCCTCCTCCTCCTCCTCCACTTTACTCACTGCACAGCAGCGTGTCCTACTTCTCCTCCTCCACTTTACTCACTGCACAGCGGGTCGGATAGGTGTGGTGCGGTATAGGCTGGGACGAGAGACCTGGGGTTTTCGCTACCTGAGATTCCATGGGCCAGGCTTTCACCCTACAGTAGAATGGGTCGACTGCGCAAGCGCGATGAGCAGAAGTATAGAAAGGGCACATGATCTCCCTATCCCTATAGGTGTGGCGTGGGATAGGGTGGGCCGAGAGACCTGGGGTTTCCGCTACCTGAGATTCCATGGGCCAGGCTTGCACCCTACAGTAGAATGGGTCGACTGCGCATGCGCGATGAGTAGTGCGCGATGAGTAGTGCGCGATGAGTAGTATAGAAAGGGCACACGATCTCTCTATCCCTATAAACTAACCCATGGGGGTGAATGAACCCATGGGGGTGAATGAGCCATGGGGTGAAATCCGTGGCGTATGAGGGTCGGCTCATGTGGGTTTCACTTCTTAAGGGTCGGCTCATGTGGGTTTCACTTCTTAATCTGTGGCGTATGAGGGTCGGTTCAGATCCCCTGGGGTGGGGACATGCCCCTGAGGGCAGTCGGTGGGTTCAATGAAAGCTCGTCTAAATAATAATAAGAAGCTACATTTATCATGAACACAACTTTGTAAATCCTCAAGATATGGGTTTAAGAAATAAAACTTTGACAGAAACATGGAAATATGATAATATCCCAAGTGACAGATACACAAATCCGTGCCATCACCTGATGAGAGTATAATAGGGACTGGTAAATTTCACCGATTTACCAGTAGTATATAACCCCTGTGAGTCCCTCAGAGACCATGCAATCAAGAAACCAGATGTTACTACAGTATGAGATCTGATAGAATTACAACTTGGTTATTGCAAACTACAACTTTTTTCTCTAATTGTACATCTGTCAGCTAAAGGCTGTACATACAAGAATAAACTGGATTCAGACCCAATGCTGCAAGCATACATGTACCTGGTACTGGTCTGTTTATGGAACCAATGAAAAACTCCTCAGTCTTCAAGACTGGAAAGAAACCTTGACGAGAGTATCATTTCAGATCGGCTTGATTTTAATAGCAGACATTTCAACGTCAATAACAGACTGCACGTTGTGTGGCTGGACAGTGATGAATGAGATAAACGCGCCTGCCTGTCTGTCCTCAGGACGCATTAGTAATAGTAATAGCGAAGCGTGCGTTTACACTAGAGACGCAAAGTTGCATTTGAACGGTGGTGCTGTACAGCAGATAGCTATTAATAGGTGGGGATGTGTCAATTTTGGCTGATGCCAACAGCTTCAACTGTTCGACATGTAGTATACATGTATGTGTACTACCATATCATCTGATTCTCTCAAAGGAAATGGATTGGCAAACAATTAAGGCACATGTATTAGTGATTTAATGAACAAATCAACATGCTCCTTGAATTGAAAATAGATCAAAAGATGAGGGATGTAAATTAAAATGATGCTAAACACAAAGTTAAAATTACTGCTTCTTTGAGAATGCTGAGATTTAGCTGAAGATTTCTGATTCTGCAGAAGCTCAAGTATCTATATAAATTCATAAGTTTACACATACATATATGTATAAAGACAGTTTATCTCTATTGTTTTCAAATACATAATATACATCATCTACGTTAAGGTAAATCCACGCAGAGGGTTTACCTGGACATTTATGGTGATTCGAATGAGTTCTAGAGTCGAAGCCTCTATTATACAATCTCGTATATTTCATTCCCTGCGGTTGTTTTCAATTAGCATGTCGATATCCCAAGCCAGCGGTTTTGCTTTGACTTCCGAAGTCGATTTCAGCTTCACATCAAAGCAGTTTTGCCCGCGATGAAATTCAAACCTGTCACATCTCCTACCTCGCAGCGGATTGGCCTAGTCAACTAGCTTAGTGCGTTCACTGATTGGATTGATTTAGAGGAAACCCCTTCGTCTATTTACATGTATATCCATAACTTGTTTGAGTAACTAACCAAGCCAGTGTATCGATCCTAACAGCAGGGTTCCTACCCTTTGTGAAAGACAAAATTCCAGGACTTTTCCAGGTCCATACAACCTTTTTCCAGGACCATTAACTGAATGTTCCTGGACAAGTTTTAACACCTTTCACCCTGTTTCATTCAGCAAATTCAACATTCAAGTATGGTGTGATTCCATGTGTTACCATACGAGCACACTTGCTTTCCCCACATAAAACGACTAGGCGATTTCACGGTCCGGGAACATCGTTTGGAACAAACTTTTGGTCTCCTCACAAGACCTAAATGAATAACGGGAATCAACTACCTTCAAACACCAAAGAACTTCAGCCGCCAAACACACGTTTCTCATAACGAAGGGAGTAGCACTACGCCTAGCTGTCACTGAAGCTGTCACTGGAGTCTGTTGTTGTTGTTGATCATTCGCCGGTTGGCGTTGTTGAATTCCACGCTGCTGGGGAGGGAAAAACTCATTCACGCTGCTCAAACTCCTCCGTTTCTCTGTCGCGATTATGTGTTTTTTCCCCGCCATGTGGGACTTCAGAGCGCATTTACCCATATTGCCGATGTCAAATGTTACGCAGCATACTTTGCATTTGGCTCTCCATCTGTCATTGCAAACGTTTTCAACCCAATCAAACTCTGGCTGAGATTTCCAATTGTCTTGGAAAACACATTTCCCGGGCATACTAACGATTGGACAAAACTCTAACAAGGTAAATAATATGAGTCAGAGACAGATGAAACCAGTGCGGATTGGATCAAAAATACATTTCCATAATCACATATTCAGCTGAAATGGCGCCAATTCAGTAAGGGGGAACAACTCTGTGTGAGTGATCATTTCGCAGGCTCCCGAATCCCGCTGGGCTAAGGCAAATGGAATGGGAACCAGAGGGGAGAGTTGTCACCCATGTATGATCATTCGTTAACACTCGTGACTGTCTGTTTATTATCGGTTTTGGATATGGCCACGTGCGAAGTGCTGAGTATTATCGAACACAAATAACAACCGACGATCGTGAGCTTGACAAGGCAAGTAATTCATTGTGGCAGATATTTTGAGAGAAGAGAAGACTATAAAATTCAAGGACTTTTCCAGGACTCTTGACAAATATTATCAGAATTCAAGGATTTCCAGGTCCTGAAATTTATTTTCTCAGAATTCAAGGAAATAAAGGAAATCCAGGACCCGTACGAACTCTGTAACAGATCAATCGATACACTGGCTAGCGAGGATGAATATACATGTACATCTGTGTGTTAGGAACTTCCGAATACTGAGGGCAGACCCATGGGATTTTTCAATTCCTGTCTCTAGTCTGGGGAAGTTTTGTCGAATTGTTTGAATGGAATCATCGGAGTTACAGAAATGCCAGATGCCTCTGTGAAAGCAGAAGTAGTATTCCAAGAGGCCAGGTGTAAAATACATACAGTTATCAGGCTAGTTCCACATGTTGAAGGAAGCCGAGATCAACAGAGTCACAGCACTAATTCCAGTCTTGGGTGAAATTCTAAATTTAACTCCAGACATGCTTGTAAAAGCCCTGAGAGCATACTTGTACTGATGCTATAAATTTAAGCTAATGGATAAACAGCTGCAATAATTGGCACATGGAGAACCACCATACATACAAGCAACCTTATAGAACTTATATTTCATGTAGTTTGAACAGTCAGCTAGCTTCCAAACAGATTTAACAGTATATACATGTACATGCATCAGCAAGCTGCATATTCTGGCATGTTCTCAAATTCAAGAAATGTTACCAGCTGGTACATGTATTTTGTAGGATATTAAACATCATAAAATATATCTCCCCCCCCCCCAACTCAACCAGGCATTGAAAAAACCCCCACAAATTTCAAATTTAATGAAGATCTCTGAAGAAGATCCTCATCCAGAAATTGGCAATGAACTACAATGAAAGTGAAAAGTACATACATGTGAATTTGGAAGTTTTCCAAGACTTCCGTATTAGATTGTTTGTAACTGAAAATCCCCTAAAGAAAACTTTGGCACTGCATACATGTCACCATTAACAGAAGGTAATATCTGTTCCCCACATATCTCCATCAACATTAGTGCACATGCAGACTGATTTCACTAGCCAGCCAAAGCATCTCTGAATAGTTACATGTACACTAGGGCCCTTCTCTGTCAATTAATATTTAAGGAAATTCCAGGTAGGTAGTTTTAAGGACTGCAGGTTACTAACGGTCCCTTACCAAACTTGCTGGATCGTAATTACTCCTTCATGTTTGAGGAGTGATCTCATTTAAAGTTGACAGTAAAGGGAAATCATGGGGGAGGGGGGATCTGAGAGAGCACATAGATCTACAACTTATTCAGCATCTTCCACGTAAGTTTCAAAGCTGTTCATCAACTCGTCACAGAGATATGGGCCGGACAAGCATATATTTACATTGATGATAAAGGGCAATAAGGCTCTGGGAAAATCACCGAAACATGCAACCGAACTGACAGCTTCGCTCCCTCTGGTGACCGGCACTGCATAATTTCTGGGCAGAACCCTGGATAAGTTTGTAAGTGAATGAGATGTAAACTTTACTTATTGCCTTGAAAATTCCCCAAATTAGGTCAAATAATTTTTTAACCGGTTAAATGAGTCCGGAAATATGGAAGTGCAAATGCATATGAAAAACATTTTTAGAATAGAGAAGATTGTATTACCCACCGGAAATGGTGCCTTACTGAAAAAAAAAAAATCTATTAAAGGGATGATTTATGATTTTCCTAATATAAACAAAAACAAATGTGGATGTAAATGGACTGGATGACAGATTTATTTTTACTGACATGATGGATTTCATATGGGCTACATTTGTCATATACAATTCATCACACCTTTTTTTTCGGAATGCATGATGTGAAAATCCTAATATAAAATGCATAATGTGTTTTACATACATAAATGTATTAATCTAATCAGACAATACAATGTAGTATATACATGTAACTGGACAAAATCAAATAATAAGAAAGTTCATCTTTAGTTACCAAGAAAAATTAATTTGTACTACATGTAGTAGATGTATGTTTTGCTGGGGTAATATAACTTTTTCCATTGCCATTTAGTTTATGTGATATGTACAATCTCTTACCAGACATTATGTAACATCAACAAAGCAAAAATAATTTATCTCAATAACTGAAGGTCACCAGTGATGAAAAACCATTAAAATAGAACACTGACCCCCCAGTTTTTTTCACGCCACAAGAGACAGCACTGTAAGTGCCTTTTTCCTCAAGACCGCATTTCTTCACAAAAGTTATTATCACATTAGCAGTTTTACTGCTCTCAAATTCAAAATCAAATTTTGAAGAAAGGAAATTTGCATACAGCTGCAATCCAAGTCCCAGGTGATCTCAACATTAAACTAATTAAAATTTATAAATCTAGGTCAGGAAGAAATAAATGAACATAATATATATTGGTGGACATGAATGTGCAGATCTGGACAAACACAATGTAAGATTTTGTCATTCTTTAGGCACAAATATGCTTACTTTTTTTACTTAGTATTTGCACACAAGCAGTGTTCAAATCACTGCATACCATATCAACACCCCTATCATTGTTTGTTGTTCACAATGCAAGCCCCATAATATTCCAAATTTGGTTGGAATGTAAACATCCAGTAGACAGGGCAATAAAACAAAATCTTAGATGTCCAAGAAATATACCTGACAACTCAGAACATGGTCCATTCATAATTTTTTGTTCTTCTTCAGAATAAAAGATTCCATTCTATTTTACAGTCACTCCAAGCAATATAAAACTATACATGTACACTGTGGTTGAAGCTCAAATTTGTACATGTACCCTATTTGTAGGGGCATTGGACAGTTTACAGTTACTGTATATACCATTGAAGTATTATACTAACAAACACATCCAGTATAAGCCAAATATTCTCCAGTGGCATTTCAAAACATTTGCTTAAATATGAAAATACACTGGAGCCAAAGCAAAACATACAGAGTGGTGAAGAATCTGACCTGAAAGCAGCTGTGACCTTAGAGTAACAGGACCCTTTTATAGGGATTACTACCATATACTGACATACTGTCCAATAGACAGACCTTCAACAGACCTGGAGACTTCATGTACAGGATAGATTGGTATGTACAAGTACCATAGAGATTTCTGGACATGGATATGATGAACTTCATCTGTGAAATTGGAGGGCCACTATCATAGGCTCTCCCAAACCCAGTAAACATGTCAACCAACCTTGTCTGACACCATATCATGGTAGAACTGTACCCTCATTCCCACTACTTTCCTCCAAATGCCTATTCACTTGCGATTTCCACTTTTCACCTCAAATTCCCCCTATCCCACAATGTCGTATTCCGAATGTACCTTTCTTGCTTAGCCCCTGTACCATCAACCCTCTCCCCCAACACACACACACACTCGTAAATGTACATGTATCTTGATTTTAATAATTCATTTTTTTAATACCCCACCCATTGCCCCAGGTCTAACCTGAAATATTAGACATCAGATGATATCATATTTTCCCTTCATACAGCAAATATGGAGTTCCCCACTCATGTACCCTGATAATCAAATCGTAAAACTTTTTTAGACAGAGTAAAGTTTGCAAAGTTTTACATGAGAAGAGATGAAACCATTAAACAGGCTACTAATCATGAAGCTCTAATACACAATGTAGATGTATGCAGGAGATACAGGATCTACAGGAACAATGAAGGAAATTTATATCTTACCTTAAATGAAAGCAGCTCCTAGGCTATGTCACAGTAACTTTCCCAGGCTCCAACATCAGTGAGTATAGTGAGCCTGAAAAGAAACAAATTATGTACTCATGTAATACATACATGTACTATTAGTGCATTGAGAAAAGTTACAGCAATAACTTCTCAAGCTTATCAACACTGCACCCATCTCCTCAAGATAATAATAAATTCCTGTGATATTTCACCAGGTTGCCATGGTAACTGTAAAGTATAAAGTTCACATGCTATCAGGTTGCAGCTGCATGCAGAGTGCAGTGACAGCAATGCACAAAGACGGCTTAAGAGAACCGCCCAAATAACACAGGAAGAAATGTTTTCACACAAGTCTGTACAAATGTATTATGAGAGGAGTGTGACTGAACTGGGGTATGGATGTATGTGTAACTGCACGATTTTGGATTTTTCCAACGAAGATTTAATTTAGTGTATCACACATACACTGCTGACAAGAACTAAGGATATTATGTTTATCCAATAACACACAACATGGAGACTAACAAAATGACACAGTTATAAGTTGAGAAACAATCTGATTACATTGAAGGTGATATAGAACTCAAAATTTCAAATATGCCCAGCACTCGCCCTGTTTCAATGAAGAGCAGAATCCAATAAGAACACTACTGTATCATATTGGTAAATTTCAAATCGGACACAGAATCTGAACACTATCCATCAGTTTCTCAATGAACTCATTCCTTTTTTCCATCTACATGTAATAGGTCACCCAGAGTGATGGATCATGTGGTTGGGCAGTGAGAGAGTGTCAAATCCAAGAGCATGTCTCAATGAGAAGATACAGGTCAGTGACAAGGGAGATCACTGTCAGATGAGGATAGGAGGATGGGCGGAGAACACAGACCAGATGTTGGCAGGGTGGATCATAAACCATCCATCCCGACAGGCTAGCTTCCACTTCAGAACCTCACCTTTAGGGTCTTACGTGTAACTTTAGGCTCACTACATTAATTGGTTCTTCTTAATCATTCCCAGCAGCTTCTATTTTTTTCTGTCAGTATTCAGATTTTTAACAGCTTGGGATCCAGAGCTTGGGAGAATCTGGAATAGGCTTTGATCAGGGAGGAGACCATATGGAATTGACAGCTGGCCCACATTGCCTGGATGTCTGACAGATCTATATTACATTGAAGATTGCTGTCGATATTGTCTGAACTTAATATTGGTGCTTGCCAATAGTTAAGGGTGGATATTGTCTGAATGTCTGTGGTGTGCTGATATTGCCTGAACAATGATCCACAGCTGATTTTTGTAGGATTGTGGAGTGCTGATATTGCCTGAAGATTTAGAGCTGGTATTGCTTGGACAACAGCTGAGGGCAGATGTAATGGAGGAGGGCTGATATTATCTGAAGATTTAGGGCTGGTATTGCCTGGGCAAATGTTGAGGTAGATATAATGGTGGAGGGCTGAAACTGTCTGAATGACAGTGGAGGGCATACATTACCTGAACAATTAGGGGCTGATTTGGGGGTAGTAAACTGATATTGTCTGAATGAAGTAATAGTGGATTACTGATATTGCCTGGACAATTATGGGCTGATCTGATGGTAGTGGGCTGATAATGTCTGAATGAAAGTGGAAGGCTGATATTGCTTGGACATTTGCCGGATGATATTGTCTGAATGGAGAGAGAGAAGGGCTGGTATTGCCTAACTGAAGGATAGCCATCATTGAATGAATGGTAGAGGGTCTATGTTGCTTGACGATGACTGATACTTCTGGGATGATAGCTAGTTGTATATAATGTTCTCCTTCTGTTGGGCAATGTGTTTAAATGTATCAACCAGTCAACACATTCATCCTGGAGATATCAACTCTCCACCGAAATTAGTGCAATAATTTGGCCTGGATAATCATGAAGGGCTGATAATGCCTAGATTATTATGGTAGGAGCTGATATTGCCTGGCTTATAAAAGTGAAGCCATCTAATATTGCCTGGATTATCATGGTAGAGAGCTGATATTGTTCGTAAGAATATCTGGCCCTGAATCTACATGAGAGTAGCCTACATGTATCCAGAAATCACAAGATTGCATAATAATTGAATAGTCTGGTTAAACTGTACAAATGGAAGTTTATGACAGTACAAACAATGTATGTCATTCAATGAGACTCATTACCCATGTAAAATGCAGATGTCTCAAGTCACATCTTTGTGGAAGAAACGTCTAAACTTGGGTGGTATAAACAAATAGTACATTGTAACTGCTCTTGAATGTGATGGATAAAAAAGTGAAGTTATCTTGATTGGTCCATTATGTGACTTATGTCTACATGTACCTCAGGCTGTATAAAGGGAGTTCCAGTAATCCAATCAGCCTCTGTGAAATTAGTCTATCATGTTTGTTTACATATCTGAAGACCTTGGCCCAGCTAAAGACTTTTCCAAGGTCAGATAAACTAAATAAATTGTGATGGACATAAACAGGTTCAACCTATAACTTACATTTATGTGGGGAAAATAAGAGCACTTTTTCACATGTGTTTACAATGCAGACCTTTCTCAAGTATGATATTATTCTGCAAATGAACTTTTTACACTGAAGAAAAAAATGTGTTCTTATTCACAGTTAAACAAATGTGTATTAATTAGTAGCTGCAGTCCTTGCATTTTGACAGAGCTGATCAGTGCAGGCACTATGAAAGGCACCGTGAGTGCTTTTCATACTTTTATCAGTATGGTAGAAGTGCTGATGTAACTCAATTGAAATCAGCCCGCTGTGAGCAAATCAGCTCCATCAACTGTCAATATTAGGCCTATCAAATCAACCTGGTGCAATTTCTACAAGGCCTGTACCTGTAAATAATACATACATACATAATTTGCGAGGGGTGGGAGCATATGTAGGGTAGTGTGGATGAATGGTCTAGCATGGTGAAGTTCCCATTATGCGATCTAATCCATATTTCCATATAAAAGCTGATTTACCAATCAAAACAAGACAGTCAAAGATCACAGCAAATGTGAAGCCAAGAAAAAAGTTGGGGTCCAGCTCTAGGGTGGTGTGTGCATGCCATAGGTTCAGTAAGGTTATGGGTGGGACAAAACAGAAGGATACAGAGCCCTGCCTACATGTACTATGGGTGAAGATACTGACTTTATGCTGTGTCTGTGTGTGTAATGGCAGACCTCTCAAGTTATAATTTTGCCAAGGCATGAGATTTGAGTATATCCGCCCAGGAGATACGAGTCCCCGAAAAATGCGAATTTTTAGGCGTCATTTCATACAATTTTTCAGATTTTTGTTTCATATAACAGTCTACTTTTCACCATTCACGGAAATGAATACTTTACATTGTATAACCAAGTCTACATGTAGGAAAAATTTTAAATTACTGACTCCTTTTTTTGCAAACTACAGCAATTTTGGATAATTCTTGGTTATTTTAGAAAGAATTTCATGAAAATGCCCAGATGAGTGAGATTTTGATATAGCTATGTGAGAGTGTGAGACAGATGCCAAATGCGCGAGTCTCCCGCTGAATGCGCGGGAGTTGATAGGTATGTAATTGTGTTACAGTTATGATTTAGGCTTGCTGAATAAATTAGATACCATTTGAGATACCATACATGTGGAATGAATGGAAGAGGCTGTTAGACCCATAATGCAGTAGTTTCAGAGGATTAGTTTGAGCAAAAGGAGGCCAGGGAAGATCAGATCAACCTCAAATGGTCTACATGTGTAAGTGGTTGAAAACTCCCATCTCCAGATAAAGATGAACTGTGTATACTGTGACATCATTATATACCAGTGATAATCTGGGATAATTAGTGGGTAAAGTAATGGTTGTCTTCAGGTCTCTCAGGAGTGAACCATAATTAGCCACTGGGGATCACAAACTCAGTTTGTTTATATATGCCTGACAGTCAGAGTCATTAATCACTACACTAAGTACATGCCCTAAAGTACCAGGATACAGTACAAGTTGGTAAAGATAAGAGCAGTATGCTCTCAGCTCTTCAAACTCCACAGATCCCCAATAAACAGTGCCAAGAAGATCCTCTATATCTGTTGAAATGTGCTTGGATTTGGAAGATATTTGCAGAGATACATCAAGTGTGATAAATGAATAGATTGGCTGCAACACTGCAGGGGGCAATTCAGACTGAGCAAGGACACAATACAGTGAACTAAATTATGAACTGCTAAAACCAATGGCTTAGCTTGGCTTTCAAGAATTAGAGGAGCATAGATCTGTCCCTCTAACTCATACCCCTATCAGACAATCTGTATTTGACCACAGTATTGTAGATTTAAGGCTTGATACATGTATCTATTCTGCAGTTATATTTGATGCGACAAGACTTCTTTCATCCAACATTCAAACGTAAGATGGACCGTCAGTCATTCGGTTTCAAGGAGTGTTATCACCCCACACTCCTAATCACCCTCCTAAAATTGATCTAGGTGAGTGAAGATTGCACTCCTTGCAACAACTTCTTTACATCTCTAAAAACCTTCATGAGTGTGATTCACACTCATAGAATTACATAAGAGGATGATTTAAAGCTCTCCTGCTCTTTTCAAAAACAAAAGACTGTACCCAGTCACCATGACTGGTTCATGGAATCTTGCTGAAGTATTTTGTGATGTAATGCAACATATCACTTCAAGCAGTTATGGAATCCTAAAGTAGTGTTGAATTATGACATTATATACATGTTAACAATCTATTCACATAATTCTGAGAATATTGAAAGCTGGTCAGTCCCCTGTTCCCAACCAAACCCTTATTCTTCAATATCATATTAGCACTCAAAAGTCACATTCCATGCAATGTAGCTCAAAAAGTATGAGCATAAACCAATATGATCCATCTATAGGGCCTGGGGCATACCGATCAACTGACTGACCATTTCTTTAATCCTCTGAACACATTGATCTCGGTTTGACCAGATACTGACCCACTGACTGACCCACAGCCCTCCCACATAAACCCAGGATAATTGAGTTTATCTGAGACATCCAGATGAAAGGAGCAATGTCAGGGAGAGGTGAAGATCATTGCTGCCCACGGGTTGGTCAGATGAAACTGCAGTCTGATATTGACTTTTGGCTATAGATTCCAGATCCCATCACACACCAGGGTTTAACCACCAACACTACAAATTCAATTTTCTGCAAATTGGGTTTAAACAAGATAGAAAGGATACCAGAATGTACATTTACATGAAGAAGTGAGGTGGACTGCACTAGCGTGCCTCTACATGTACCCCACCAACTTCCTGTAGCAGTACTGCTGATGACATGGTCTGATTCAGCCAGGTTCCATTCCCATAGAGATACATGTAGATCATCCACTGGGTTGAGCAATTTGCTTCTGGGCTTCACCAAGAAAATGTTGCTTGCACTCCAAAAATAATTGGATCATATTTGTACACCAAGACCTATAAATACTGGTAGTGGTAGATATGGACAGTCAGACCCGGAACCTACATGTACTGAGACACAAATATATGCGATCAATGTGCCATCTTTTATTCGCACATCAATGAATTTGTAACAAAAATAAAGTAACAAATTTAGTCGTATGCACTCTTTAGGCTCATTAAACTTAATTGTCATCACCTACTCACAAGGATGTGGGAGAGACAGGCAGATTTTATTGTCATCACCTACTCACAAGGATGTGGGAGAGACAGGCAGATTTTATTGTCATCACCTACTCACAAGGATGTGGGAGAGACAGGCAGATTTAATTGTCATCACCTACTCACAAGGATGTGGGAGAGACAGGCAGATTTTATTGTCATCACCTACTCACAAGGATGTGGGAGAGACAGGCAGATTTTATTGTCATCACCTACTCACAAAGATGTGGGAGAGACAGGCAGATTTTATTTTTACGTTTTAGCCTGGTACATGTACATGTATATATGGTTTTACAAACTAAATGCTGTCAAACATGCTAATTAATGTTTTGTTGATATTATTTACAAATGAAAACCAGAGTGGTTGAAGTCCCTGATGTTGAAACAATTAAAACCGTAACATTCAGAACCCAGCATGGAGAGCAATCCCAAGGAAGATCCAGTGGCAAGGTACCCACAATTATCAAATTTGTCCTAATCCGGTCAGATTTCAGAAGTTTTGGTCTGAAAACTAAATTTTGACTTGGCCAGGTGGCGCCACCTATAGGCGGATCATCATGAAAACAATCGCAAGCAAGATATTGAGGTGAGGTACCCACATATCAAATTTGAAAACTATCCGTTCAGTTTTTTCAAAAGTTATCTGGAATTTTTAACTTGGCCCACAGGTGGCGCCACCTATAGGCGAATTGGCACAGTGATTCAGTCCATGTCAAATTCTCATTGCCATGTAGACAATACCCTTTAGCCAAAATTGGCAGATGGGTAAAAATTAACCTGCTTGTTCTTCATCACAATCCACATCTCTGAACTGTAAAGACATATAACCATTTTTAATGATTTACTGATTTGTGGTTACTGAACTTTGACCTTTTGAACTCAAAATGAATAGGGTTCCTCTTTGTCATGATTAAGGCATACCAAAGTTTAGTACTAATTCATAACTTGGAACTGGGGATATCACAGGTACAACAAATGTTAATGGATGGATCGACGGACAGGGCTCACTAGGTTCATCCTTCATGACCTCATCGAAGGGTATGTCAAATACGCTAAATGTTCAGACATTGCAGAGAAATAAAAAAGAATCGAGGATGGCAAGAAAATTTGGAGCAGGTGGATGATCATAAATGAACAATTAGTGTTAAGGAGCCTTAAGAGAGATATTAAGTATTTTCACCCAACTACATGTAGATCTTATCTAAATACTCCAAATAGAGACAAGAAAACAGAATGTTCCAGCGAGAATGTTAACAATACTATCTAATTGAACTGCATGAAGTATCAGAATGATACGGACATAGCTACATGTAACTGCAAAACAGTAGATAATCCCATGTTGGTACATGTACTTCAATTTCATTTCATGTTACCATAGTAACAGGGTTGTTTATTTTTAGGAAGTAACCATGCCAATGCATCCCAGTGTGATCCCTGTTCTGTATTTAGCTAGTCCGACTGTGTAATTTAGATAAGATGATGACCTGATGTGACCCCAAGACATCCTCCTGGTATCCCTGTGTCTCTGACAGCACTCAATGAAGGTCTAGATAAACTGGGCAGAACCGCAACCTGGGTACAGTATGCAAAGTGAATATCAACCCAATAGGCTGATATGTTGAACACTGACTCTCCGACAACTTCAATCAATTTAGCATGTATGGAAAATGCTTTACCCTATCAATATTCCCCCAGATTCTGGTTAGAATTTGGATCAGTTACTTTTGATAAATTTGACATCTTCATAAATAGATGCATGCCCTGGCCTTCTATAACAATATTGTATACAAGTACATCTACAACTTTCCATTCCAATACAATGATTACCCGGACAATATGTACTTCCTGTGATTGAATGATTGGAGCACTTACTGTATCCATGATAACTACTTGTCAACACTCAAAACTTCAAATAATACCGGGCTTCACAGTGCCAAGTTTACAACAACAACAGCATGTTAAACGCACTGCATTGTGGTCTAGGAGAGCTAACGATTTCACTTCCGGTTTCGCTAGTTTAGCATGGGAGGCCCAGTGTGCGGACTCTTTGATTAATGATTTTACTAAAACTACTTGGTAAATTGTTATGAAACTCGAGAAATCAATGTAAAAGGAACCAGGAAATATGTAAATTTTTCAGTCATATATATTTTGAGAGATAAATGTTCGCTTTATACTAAAAAAGGGCCTTTGTTACCCCCCGATTATTGTAACTGCGCAAGGGCTTTATTCCCTTTCTCAAAATGCTGACTATCTGAACTGTTAGTGTATATCAATTCCCCCTGCTAGAGCCTCTGACCATACACCCTTCTGGTGATCAACTTACAGTACAACACCCAGCACTGTTGTTTTTTTGCCTTCCACCAGAAACTGTTTAACTGTTATCCAATTCCTGCTGCACAGCATGATGTAGAACACACTCCAGTTTGGTGTCATTTTCAGTATGGCACAGTCATCAGCCCAGAGGCTTTATTTACAGGTCCACAGTGTTTTACCCATATCAGAAATTAACCCTAAAGACCTGTGTATACAGAGATATGTGCCATGACACCTTCCCACATTTCACTTTCACTCTACCGGCTTTGGAATGTTCTGCTTTACATACATGTACTCTCAAGCCAATGCTGGCTTATACTGTAGCTTGTCTAATTCTCCAACAATCATATCAGTTGTTTGGACAAATTCACAATGCAGGAATTCATACTGATCAATCAATACTGGAATCCCATGAAAATTTGCAAAGTGCAAATTTCCCAGTAATATAAACATGTATGCATGCCAGGACAATTTTTAATCTAAATACAAACAGCCAGGGAGACAGACAGTCAAGAGATATACTACCCTGCTTTGCTGAATACCAACACCTGGATAAACTGATCAACCTCTAATACCAACATTATTCATGATTCAAAGGTATTTCGAATCTTGACAAAAGAGAACCCAGTCAAAAACGACGCCATAATCTGGCTCCAAGTATGGTCGGTATAGACAGCTTTCACTGTATATTATAAGTTATACCAGGCATTTGCGTGGGTATACAGGCTGGTATTTTGTCGAGAAGATAAATATTTTCACGAGCCCGCAGGGCGAGTGAAAATATTTATCTTCGAGACGAAATACCAGCCTGTATACCCAAGCAAATGCCTGGTATAACGAATTTATCACATTGAAGAATTATTTTTCTCGATATTTCAACATATAATATCACCAACCAGAAAGAAATGAACAACGTGAAAACATGCACGGTGAGTCGAACATGCAGCGTTGATTCCGTTCCATCTGTTCCGTGATGAACAATAAACTGGATGAAATACTTAGCTGGCATTCTGTCGTTCATGTTTATGTGGTTATGAAGCTTCCATTGATAATTTATTTCTTATCTTCATCCACAAATACGCAATTTTCCCCACACAACTTGTCCCATTGCGCGGTACTCGCGCATACAAACTCGCTCAGACAAATTCGTCTGAAACAGTCTTTGCCTGCAGGTGTTTCACGCGCGCCCTTGACTGCGTTGGTATATGGGCACGCGCGCCCTCGACAGCATTGGTATACGAGAAATCTCAATTGGTATACCAACTGTGACCAGCAGAAACTTGCAATACGGCCTCATGCACTAGGGTAATTAACCAATCAAAACGCTACAATTTACTGTGAAATGTGATAATATTTCATATCTCAGCAATATTAAATATGGAATACACAAACTGGTTGGCTGTATAGATGCATTGTATTCAACTTTCAACATATCAAGGTCTAAAATCCAAGTAGTATAAATCTTGTCAAGCAGGGTAAAGACATGCATGCCCATACAACAAATGTTGGAACAATGTTGATAAATGTACTAGGTTTCACTCATTCATTGTATAACAACAGTCAGTTTGCTCATTGAATTGAAGTTGGAAAGATGTCAGGCGATAGTATTGGCCATAAATGGAGGTGGCCTCAACATTTCCTGTATGATACCATTTGAATAATAGTAGAACATGAACATTGATGAAATGTTGACATTCGGTTCTTACTGTGGTCCAGCATCTTTTCAATGTTTATTCAAGGACTGAAATGGCCATTGCCCAAGGTGTGTGAAACCAAATATCAACATTGTTCCATTGTTTGTGTACTATGGTGCGATGGAGTGCCCAAGTTCATCCATCCATCCATCTGGGTGGTCACAACATCAATCCAGCCCATTCGGGGTGAGTGAGTAGTTGGGTTTAACA
Organism: Hanleya hanleyi; assembly: GCA_036873755.1. Lineage (NCBI taxonomy): Eukaryota > Metazoa > Mollusca > Polyplacophora > Lepidopleurida > Hanleyidae > Hanleya > Hanleya hanleyi. The sequence continues at coordinate 32,203 of JAVTVY010002032.1, forward strand.
TCGTTTTCAACCTTGTTTCAGTCATATCACAATGCAAGCCTGGAAATAACGGATCGGTCACGGACAATGTCCGACACCGAATGAAGCTTTGACGGGCACAAATCACTCGGACCTGGTCGTTTTGTCCGGTGCCATTTTATACTGGAAAATTTAA
>JAVTVY010002033.1:0-33419 GCA_036873755.1 Hanleya hanleyi
GAAGGCTGCAAATAGGTGCCAAACAGTTTGACTTGACCACCCTTATTGAAAGAATGGATTTGCCCATAACGTGTCGTTTGACCTAAATCATGTAAATGCAGTACGCCAGACTTCCAAGCATTTGAAATGTTTCTGTGCTGCCCTAATGTGGGACACTTGTTTCAGGATAATAGACAGATCAGTTAAATTCAATGCCAGAAAATGGATGCCTAGTCTAGTAATTTTAAAAATCAACTTCAGTTGTTTTGGTTTGTTTGCACCATGGAGGTAAAAATCTGATCCGATTTTACCTCCATGTTTGCACCATCTCATTAAATTTTAAAAAAGTTTTGACAGTATAAAAAAATTTCAAGTCTTCTTTATGTATCTTTAAATCACAGAATGATCTAGTCAGGTTTATATTGTGGCTAAATCAGTTCGCTGTCTTTGAATTATCCATTTAAACTTTATAAACTACGGTACTATCAAACTTTGGTTTCAGTTTCAACGTCGTACAATGCATACATGCGACATGCCAGTTTCTTTACAACAACAACACGACAAGATCGTTCAACTTTGAGTGAAAACAAATGCCCTATGCGAAGATTACATCGTCTGCTTTATCATAAATACTATTCAGCGATGGTCAGATATTTACCAGTCCATTCCAAGGAGAGTTAGACGTCTTTGGGGGCTTATTCATTCCCACGTGTCAAACTTTCCCAGCTATTTTTTTTCCGCCACACAGCGCAATTCGGAAACCTCCACATACATTTAGTATGATTACAGGCTTTAGGGTTACCGACGGCATGACCCCGATAACATTTCGGGAAACGGACATGAATAATTAGCGGTCGGCAAATCGAAGTTTAACTGAGCGGTACCGAATCACACGGAAATGACCGAAGATGCCGACCTATTTTGTCTGGTATTCCCCAGTTCCCGATTGTTTGTCCGCAATATCTTTCGATTATAAATTAACAAATTACGAAGTATTGGCCTTTGGAGACTTCAGTTTTTTCCCAAAATTTCAGTTTTTCCCTTCTAAAACACTCAGACTTCAGTTTTTTGGTGGCAAAATTGAGTTTTTACGGGAGTTTTGACACCGAATACCGGTGTTAAAACACGACGTGTATGAAACCCTGTAGCTGTGAGAAATTTTTACTAAAGAACTGCAATAGATGAGTTTGTAACTTGTGTTGTCCCCCCTGAACACTATAAAATGATCCATGCAGTTATTTCCTGAGATTTTATGATAAAGTTCCATGGGAAATTCAAGATGCGGCAATATTGGATTTTCGAAATGAACCAAAAAAAGGTATCTTGCACAACTGGACCACAAGGGGAACCTGTGTATCAACATCCATGCAGTAATATCCTAAGAATTTACGATAACAAAATTTCACGGGGAAATCCAAGATGGCCACCTGGTGGCCATATTGGATTTTTCAATCAGACCATATATGGTATCCTGCACAGCTAGACCCCAAGGGCAACCTCTGTACCAAATTTGAGAAAGATCCATGCAGTAGTTCCTGAGAAATCACGATAACAATGTTTCATCTGGAAATCCAAGATGGCCGCCTGGTGGCCATATTGGATTTTTCAATCAGACTACAAATTGTATCTTGCGCAACTAGACCCCAAGGGGAACCTCTGTACCAAATTTGAGAACGATCCATGCATTAGTTCCTGAGAAATCGCGATAATGTTTCATCTGGAAATCCAAGATGGCCGCCTGGTGGTCATATTGGATTTTTCAATCAGATCGCAAATTGTATCTCGCGCAACTAGACCCCAAGGGGAACCTGTATATCAAATTTGAGAAAGATCCATGCGGTTCTTCCTGATAAATCATGATAACGAAGTTTCATAGGGAAATCCAAGATGGCCGCCTGGTAGCCATATTGGATGTTCGAATCAGAGCAGAAAAGGTATCTTGCACAACTAGACCCCCAAGAGGAACCTGTGTACCAAATCTGAGAAAGATCCATGCAGTAGTTAACGAAAAATAATGATGACAAGATTTCACTGGCAAATTCAAGATGGCCGCCTGGTGGCCATATTGGATTTTTCAATCAGGCCACAAATTGTATCTTGCACAACTAGACCCCAAGGGGAACCTCTGTACCAAATTTGAGAAAGATCCATGCAGTACTTCCTGAGAAATCGAGATAACAATGTTTCATTTCGAAATCCAAGATGGCCGCCTGGTGGCCATATTGGATTTCTGAATCAAACCACAAAAGCAGCTTGCACAACTAGACACTAAGGGGAACCTGTGTATCAAATTTGAGAAAGATCCATGCAGTACTTCCTGATAAATCACGATAACGAAGTTTCATAGGGAAATCCAAGATGGCTGCCTGGTGGCCATATTGGATGTTCGAATCAGAGCAGAAAAGGTATCTTGCACAACTAGACCCCAAGGGGAACCTGTGTACCAAATTTGAGGAAGATCCACAAAGTAGTTCCTGAGAAATTGCAATAACAATGTTTCATGGGGAAATCCAAGATGGCCGCCTGGTGGCCATATTGGATTTGTGAATCAGACCAAAACAGGTATCTTGCACAACACTAGACCCCAAAGGGAACCTGTGTACCAAATTTGAGAAAGATCTATGCAGTAGTTCCTGAGAAATCGCGATAACAATGTTTCAATGGCAAATTCAAGATGGCCGCCATGGCGGCCATATTTAAAATCGTATCGACACGGCATGAACAAATTCTGGTGTCCTCATTGGGGGGAACATGCATGCCAAGTTTCAGCTTAATCGGCCAAGCGGTTTCAGAGAAGAAGATGTTTACGCACGACGCACAACGGACGACGCACGACGGACGACGCACGACGGACGACGCACGACGGACAGTCAGGCCATGACATAAGCCCATCGGGCCTTCGGCCCAGATGAGCTAAAAATCTTGATATATTGAATTATTGGAGAGAAACTGGACAAATCATGGAGGCAGTCCCCAAGTTTCTGCAAGATTTTTTACTGGAAGATGGAGTAGTCTTACAAAGGCACACATACCTGATCATATGCTTCCACCATAAGCACAAATGATGGAGTTACCTCCCTGTCAATGACTGTAGACAGGCTGATTATGCCGCTAACACTGTCCAAAACAAATGTATCTGATGGTGTTTTAAGGCGATAATTCACTTTTCGGTTGATACCTGAAAGTATAAAGAGGGGGTTAAAGAGGTTATTAGAATTTCAAACTCGAAATCTTGCATCAGCTAATCAATATATAATGGTTTATGTAACGCTTGTTTTTCAGTTTTGGAAATTAATGATTAATTTTGTAACGTGCTAAAAAAAGAGAAAATGTTTGGATTGGAAATGTTAAGGACAATGTTCTCCCAGCAATATATATATGTACACATGTTATCATTGATAACATATTCTTAATAGATTTATGGGAATTGACCCAGCACAAATCAGTTTGGCTGCAGTTGCTCACCGAGGTCTATATCGGAGGCAGTCACTCGGGTTAAAAGCGTGTTCACACGGGCACTTTCTGTAATAGTAACAGTATATTCATCCATGGTGAAGTGTGGAGGGTTGTCGTTGACATCCTTGATCGTGATATAGACCTCTGTAGTACAGGACTGTCCTCCACTATCAGCTGCTGTGACCACGAGGTGATACTCGGACCGACTCTCCCGATCCAACTCTAGATGGGTTGTCAGAATACCTGCATGGACAAGACGTAAACTTATCTGATCAGAATTGTAGATCACCAGTTGGATTATTTAATATTGAAAAGAACTATTTAATACATGTGCAGAAATGATATATAAGTGTATAATTCAGTCTCCGTGAATATTTCTTGTTTTCTGGCTTCACTACTAATCGATGCTGTTCAGTAATATCATGTCTTTCTTATAAAAGAATACTGTTTTAGAAAGAAAAACGTCAGTATATTGTATTCAAGCTTTGAGGTTTAGCTATTAAAATGTTACCCATTTCCAATGGTAACCCACAAACAGCCTCCATGTTATTGAATACGAACGAGTATGGTATATGATCAAAACAGATGTTTTTACCAGTTTTATCATCCAGATTGAAATTGTCTGCCCCTTCCCCAAACATGGTGTAATGTATTCGTGCATTCCTCGTGCCCCTTTCATCAGCATCAGTGGCCCGTATATGAGTGATATAGTGATTAGGTTTGACATCCTCATTGACAACCTCTTGGTACATGGGCTAAAATTTGAACAAAAGAAATCCAGTAAAATAAAGAGACGTTTAGAAATACAAGAATACAAGGTACATGTGTGAACATGTAGCATCAAATCACGAAGAAAATTGATGGAACATAACAGAAAGAAGTATACCAAAACTGCATGAGAAACAAAATAATATATTCACATAATTGTTTAGTATTATCCCCTACCTACATAACCCTGTGCCATGTTAAATATTTTTCAATTTCTCCCTAAAATTATTCCATGAACTTGAAAGAGAATACGGAAGAGCTGTTAATAATATAATGAGGCCTCTTATTCATGATACAATCCAAGATAGTGCCAAACAGATTCCAGAAATCTGTAAATACTCACCAGGTCACAATCTGGTATGTTGTCATTAGCATCCAGTATGTCAATAACTACGACTGCAGTGGACACAAACCCGCCATCCGTGGCCGTAATTGACATCTTATAGCGGGACTTGGTCTCGCGGTCCAATGCCTTGTTCACATATACTTCTCCCGTTCTCCTAATGCTGAACTGACCCAAGGAATCGCCGTCTGTTATATAGTACATCACATCCGTGTTTGGGGGAATGTCTTTGTCAGTGGTTGTTATGGTAACAATGACGGTCCCTGGTAAGGCATCCTCATTGACAGCGGCAGAGTATGTCGATTGGCTGAAGATTGGCGGTTCATCGTTGTGGTCCATAACCCGCACAGTGACAACAGTCGTATTACTTAGTGTCTCTTTGGAGCCCTGATCACTGGCAATGACGGTTAGACTATACTCTTCCCCCTCTTCCCTGTCGAGAGGCACCAGTAGAGTTATCTCCCCTGTCTCCGCATTGATGGCAAAGATATTTGCCAGCTTGCCGACTTCAGCAGCAAACCTGTATCGGAGTTCTCCGTTGTCCCCGGTGTCATTGTCCGAGGCCTTGACCTGTATGAGATGGATACCAGGGGCAGTATTCTCCGGCACTGTGGTCAGGTATGGGTCGGACTCGAACTGGGGATAGTTATCATTGATATCCATGATTTGAACATGGACCTCGGTGTGGGCCACAAGGGGCGGGGTGGTTTGCGTCTCTGCTCGTATCATCAAAGTGAACGTGCTGGTCGTCTCACGATCCAATGGACCTAAGACATGGATTTTTCCGTCACCATTGATTTCAAATTTTGGAGGGTTGTTACTGCTCTTAGTGAAGCCTGGAACGATGCTGTACTCCACGGTCTCATTGCTGTGTGCAGAGATGGTAGCAATGATGGTGTCCACTCGAGTGTTCTCAGGAATGAAGAAAGAGTAACCAGTCTGGTCAAAGAGAGGAGCGGTGTCCATTGGGCCCATGACGAGGATCTCTACAGGCACATTGTTCTCTAGAGGAGGACTGCCCATGTCCCGGGCCTGCACGAAGAACTGGTACACCTGGTTCACTGATCAGGAGAAAACAACAAACAAGATGAACATTCCACAAATGAAATGGTGGTACACTATATTATAAATGCAGTCGAATTTCAATTATGGTAATCCCTCTAAAAATTCAATCCCCCCCCCACCCCCAACTTCGGGGACAGATATCAATCAGCTGTTCTAATAAATTTGATCACCCTCTAAAATCACTGAAATAACTGAGAAATAATGGATTATATCACTGATTTTAAACCATTTTGTCAACTTCCTGTGATCACCCCCATGGTGAGAAAGATCACTTCCTGTGATTCAATTCTTAGAGGGATTAATGTAGATTTAACACAAGGGATGCTATCTGCTAGGAAATATTTACAAAGTAAGACCTACAGTGCTCCATGTTGGGAGCATATATACATGTATCTAAGTTATATTGTAATGTTGTCAATGTATTTATACCTGAATCCTCCAGACTGCTCTTAACTTTGATCATTCCAGTAGCCGGGTCTATGTCAAACATCTCTGATGCCTTAGATTCATCTCCGTGAAATATCGAGTAGACAATCTCACTATTGTCACCCGAGTCTTCATCAGTGGCACGCACCTGGAATCATCAATCAACAGCACATAAATAAGACAGCAGAGACAAAATAATGACACAATCCAGCTTATTAGTAATGGTAGATCATCTGATCATCACTTCATCTCACTACACTTTACTTTATCATCTCACTACACTTTACTTTATCATCTCACTACACTTTACTTTATCATCTCACTACACTTTATCATCTCACTTCACTGTCCTTTATTTAAAGGTTATACAAAATGGTCTCAAAATCTGCTACTTTTTTGTGATCAATTGTTGTAGAGGTGATTATATAGACTTGTTTTACATTTTTGTATGTTTTCAAACTGCCCAAGGTTGGAAATAGCAGCAGTAAAGTGCGACAATTTCACGCCCCTTTCAAAACGGCGAAAGCTGTGACCGCTTGACCTGTGACGTCACAACCTGATTACGATCTCGCTCAAATGCCTGTTGTGACGTCAAAATGTCAGCGACATCACGCTAGAACTCCCACAGTTGGGTGAATCTTTCGTAACAATGCCCGACGTCATAGACTATGACGTTTACGGCGCAATCGTAATCAGGTTGTGACGTCATGCACCGGAGGTCATGGATCCAGTACGTTTTCTCCCACATGTGTGCTGTTCTTGTCCTAAAACCCACTTCGACGACATTATTCAAGAAAAAATACTAATTTGTTGTTTGGAACACTACCGGGTATGTTTTAATGCAAAGTAGTATAGAGTCATTTGGTATAACCTTTAACAACTTCTCACTACACTGTGGGTTATTTGATAACTTCTCACTACACTGGGCTTTATTTGATCATATACTAGATCTGTGCTTCATTTGACATCTCCCTACACAGGGTTCGCACAGCTGGGAAAGATCAAAATTCCAGGACATTTCCAGGACAAAATTGCTGTTTTCCAGGACAAGTTCAAATGTATTTGCTCTCAACGCAATGTATAGAGGTTATCTACCCTTGATTATCTCCCCTGTTGTCACCAGGAAGTATGAAATACACGTGGAATATGGCTCCGTTTTCGGCTTGAAATATTTGTCACTAAAACGAACAATTCATTCAGAGATAGAGATTCTAATCTAAAGGACAACGGATGGGTAAATAATCGTACAAATTAAATCTTAAAACGATATTATGCTTGAATCGGCCGTGGAAGAGCCAAAGAAAGATGTGATAGTTCGATTACTCCGCATATTTGTTCGCTCACGCTGATAGCAGGATTCGTGCTTTGCACCTTTCGCGCGACTTTTCACGGCACTTTCCCCCATATTTCCAACATCGAACGTGTTTTGGCAAAGCTTGCACTTCGCTCTGTGCAAAGGCTCCTTGAGGTGCCAGTCCCGGTAGTCCGGATGACTCGGCCACGAAGAATTAAAATGACAAAGGCGTGACATAAGGTCCACATTTCTCTCTCAGATTAATGATCGGAGGTTTCCGTGAATATCCGTCACCATGGGAGCCCAGTGACGGATGTCTCAATTCGATATTTGATTGGCCGAGAAGTTTTACTATATTTACTACGAATGTTTATGAATGAATTGGCGCGTCAGTGAACTGGGGAATCCCCCGACAGCGATGACCGATCGTTGGAGTGAGCATTTGCCGACGGATGATTCGCAGCACAGTAATTCTATTGATTTTCCAGGACTTTCAAGGACACATACTATTTTTCCAGGACTTTCCAGTACTGGAAAGCATACTTTTATTTTTCCAGGACATTTAAGAACATTCCAGGACTGTGCGAACCTTGTTTTCCTGCGCAGTCCACATTCCTTGTGCCAGGTTCTCGTCCAGATGTGCTCCCCAGCCGTCCATGGAGGCGTCCGTAAATAGGACTAGACTCGATTCCGGCGGATGCAACGGGGCTCCCATGAGGAGATTGTCCCGGTTCCGCCACCAGCCGAGGGCTGATAATAGATTCGAGTCTATCGGGATTGGTTGGTTCAAATGACCTGTGCTCTGTTTCCAGAAGGACATAAGGTACATTTGTATGGGTCTGCGTCGAAGTGGACCGTAGTTGACCACTTCTCCCAGACTGACCAGTCGGCCCAGAAGTCGCAAGAACTCTCGCCGGAAGAGCTCGGCAGGTGAAGAACACCGCGAGCATCTCCTCTAGCAGATCTAGGGCAGCCGGCGAAGGCCGAACCCGCCCGATCCGGAGATCGAACTGAACCCCCAGGTGTACGAACAACTGTGATGGGGTCAGCGCTGACTTGGGTATGTTGACTATCCAGCCGCTGAGAAGCGCATGGAATAGCGTCAACCTGATCGCATAGGTGACCGCCGTTTTCGACGGTCCCTTCACCAACCAATCGTCGATGTAGGTGCTGATATCCACGCCACACCTCCGTAGGACGACCGATAGGGCATCCACTACCCGTGTGAAAACTCAAGGGGCAGATGTAATTCCGAATGGTAATATTTGGAATTCCAATATCTTGCCGTCGATGGCGAACCTTAGATACTTTGTGTAGTCCGAATGAATCGGTACGTGAAAGTATGTGTCCTTCAAATCTATTGAAGCGGCCCACATGCCGACCCGTAGGCCGGCCCGTACAGATCGAAGAGTTTCCATCTTGAATCTCTCGATGCGAATGTAACGGTTGAGGGGCCGTAGATTGAGGACCGGTCGCCATCCCCCGGTTTTCTTGGACACCAAAAACATCCTGGTGTAAAACCCCGGATCCGTTGCCGGATCTTTCACCTCTACTACCGCCGCTTTGGCGAGGAGGGAAGTTATCTCATCCCGTATAATGGTAATTAGACGGGGGTCTATAGGTAACGGGGTCACCAGTGGGGTCCCTGTCAGCGGAGGTGAATGGTTTGGAGCGCTCCATTCCATTCGATAACCTTCCGCGACAATCTGCCTTACTAGGCTGTCTGCGCTGTATAGATTCCACCAAGAGGTGAAATCCGCGAGACGGCCTCCAACTGGCAGTTCCGGACGCCGACACAGACTCGTCCCCCCCCCAAACTCGTGCTGAGCTTGAGGTTGGTGTCCTGGGCAGTGGGGGAGCGCACACTGACATGTCAGGTGCGTTTCCCACCCTTACCAGCGGGCTTAGAGGGGTTGTTAGACCCTTTCTTGCCCTTCCCCTTGCCACGGTTGCCTCTTCTGGCTTTCTTGGGCTTCGAAGAGCCGGAGAAAGTATCAGTAGGCCTGGAAACGCTGGCTTAGCGTTTCCCCTTAGCAAGGGTCTGGTGTTGTTTGACCATGGACTCAAGCTCCTGAGATTCAATATGACCCTCAGCAGCGTAAGCTTTGAGTCCATCGGAGAACAGCTCATCATTACCGAGAGGTAAGTTGATGAGGTTCTGCGCATGGTCTTTTGAGCCCAGTCGAGACTCAGCCAGGAAGAGTCTCCGTCGGGCAATCTGCACCCTGGCAATCACCCTCGTCAGAAGGTCCAACCCTGATGCAGTAGCCAACTGCATACAGTGGTAGAACTCTGGAGGTGCTTGAGGACCGATAGCGGTTCTCCAAAGCCAGTCGGAAGCACCACGGGTTTCGGAATCGCTTCCGCATCCATGGAGTGCAGCCGGGACACTGCATCATCAGCCGTACGCTGCAGGGCAGCTACGTGTGATGCGTGTGTCATGTGCAGAAGGTGGCTAAAGGTTCATAACCTGGCCCGGGCCGAACACTCTGCCGCCTTGAACTCTTCCTCCACTGACCGGCGCAACATATCGTTTGGATGTAGATCCTCCCGATGTTGCTTGCCTGTCAGGAAAAAGGCGGACTGCCGTCCAACCTTCGAAGCCGATTCCGTCCGCTTGACCTCGGACGGAGGGCCTCTGAATAGCTCAGTGAACCCGGGTGGAGCCGTACGCAGGGAACGCTTACCTTTTCCCTGTGGCCTCACCGACAGCGCATCAAAAGCCTGATCCACGAATGGATCCAGCCCTAACGAAGGTAGCTCAGGCCGGCGAGCCGGCGGCTGACCTGTTAGCGATCGCTTAACGGGTTCTTGCTGCTTAGTGTTCGACGGGACACCGCACACTTCAGCAGCATACGCTAGCGACCTAGTCCAAGAGGACGTATGGCCGAGCGTAAGGAGCTGTGGGCCTCCCGGCATCTTCTGTTGGGCGGCAGCCCGCAGAAGAGCCGCATCGATAGTATCATCGATGCTATCCACTTGAGTCCTCTCCGGTGCTATCCACGGAGTCCTCTCCGGATCTTGAACCGACCTCCATATCCGTATCCTCAAGCATCCGATCATCAAAGAGAGCCGATGACGGAGCCGGATGAAGATCCTAGGTCACCCGTGGGGCATGACCAAGAGGATTGGATATGCTCCCCGCTCAACGGGTAACCGTCACGGCCGAGGCCGGATGTTCCCGGTTGAGCAGGGTCATGATCACGAGCATGGGCTAGCAACCCGGCATCGGAGTGATCACGGCCACCGTACGACGCCACAACACGGACCGAGCGGTCCGTGTCGGCCGGAGATTGATCGACCTCAATCTCGGCTAGGCTGGTGGGCTTAGCCATCCCGTCAAGCACAGTTGTGTTCCGACCCATACCATCACCCGTCGGACCCCGAGAGGGATCGGACGGTGTCTCACTAGCGACTAGAGTCGTAGGAGCAGCCGATGGTCTGGGTGGAACTACAAGAGTCTCAGACGAGCCGCGCACAGTCTTGGCTCGCACCTTTGACTTGCGCGCCCTGCGTTTCTTGGTCGAAGGACCAGGGGGCTTTCCCAACGCGGCGCTCCCCATACGGGGGACCACGAACACCGGTGTGCCTATTTCGCCGGCAGCCGTCGCGCCCTGGGACAAGCCCAGTGCACGATAAAGCTCCGCAAAACGTGCATCAAGCTCCGCTTCGGGTATAAATCTTCCTACGGGTTGGGAAACCGCTGGAAGACCCGAATCGGAGGCAGCCGGGTTCATGGTCGGTAGTGCCGCCACAGACCGTGAGCGTACTAACAGCCAGCGCTGAAAGACATCCTCCGGCCAGGCAGAGCATACCTCGCACCTATTCCCTCCGTACATAGCGAGCATTTCGAGCACTCATGCTTTTCCAGATTTATCCGAGTCGGACATAATTCTGAAAAATATAGATATGATTATATTAGTGCCAATAATCATATCATACAGAGCATTCAACTTCTCACAGTGCCAGCTCTGAGCTTATAGAACGATCCCTCACAGGTGTAGTCCTCTCATAGTGTACTACGAATCTCATATAATTATACCGCCACAACAACATAGATGCCACTATGTGTACAGAAGCGAGCTCAATCAATAAAGAAAGTCTCAGTTTCTAGGTATTATTATAAGAGATGGACCCCATCGTAACTGTCCATTCGTAAAAACCAAGCGTACAACACCGTAATGCGCAACAATGAATACTGATTCACTGTATAGGTACCAGTATAGCCCCACTTGACTGAATACCTTTGCAGCACTACATGCTGAACTACTATACATGTGCCAATGTATAGTTGATAATTACGGTACACATATATACATAAACTGTAAATAGTATTGGAGCGAAAGAATGTTTGGAACGTGAAACATTCTATTAGTATTTATTCCCATAACATGCCAAAAATACTTCGCATCGTTCTACTAATATACAGACAACAATGTGCTATTGCTGTGATACACCTTTCTCTGAAACGTAAATCCAAAGTGCGAATATCAGTACAGAGATCAAGCTATAGTATACCTGTTCTACATGTACCTGCTTTGTCTTGCCAAGGTATATCCAACAACCTATAGAAATTCGCACAATGAGTTCACAGTAACAAAGAGGTTACATAACTTCTCCAGCAAAGGACTCTATGACCCCGACGCACTATCTCGAGAGAGTGTGCTGTCGGTCAAAAATGGCTGCCTAGTAACATGTCAACAAGAGTCCCCTACCAGATCAGTAACGCTCAACGTAACCTATGATCGTAAAAGCCAATTCCGTGCCATAGTTTGTCGTGCCAGCCTTGTCGTGCCAGACATTTAACATATTTATCACAATGGTATACGATTTACAATGAAACAATGTATATATTATTCTCAATGCAGAGCAGAATAATCCCATAGTGAAAGCATAGACCCGATATGCTTGTTTACAGAATGGCGAGCACCATTCTGAGCGATCCCATACACTGAGGATTTCTACTGTACATATTTTTTAACAAAAATATACAATGAAATGCGGTAAGGAATTCGGTATAATGAGAAAGTACATAAATGTAAAAACTCACGGACCAATACAGGAGGCTTGAGAGCACGAGTAAATCCAATTAATGTATATGAATCTACTTAGTTGAGGAGCACAGTAAATTCACGTGTGGGTTTGATCGTGCTAGAAATCAAACTGAGGAGTTTTTGGCGGGAACTTAAGCGGTCAAGGTTGCCGGAGTTGATGGAGGCCCTGGAGGGGGGTGTCCGTTTTTTCTGGCATTTGGTATAAGAGGTTTAGAATCTACCCAACAGTATTGCATAATATTTAATATTATGCAATACTGTAAGGTAAGTATAAGGTGTCTTGATATAAGGTGTCTTGATATAAAAATGTATCATTATCGATTTCGCATTAATTAAAGATGGCCTTCAGGATTTCCACCTAATCAGGAAAGCTGGTTTGGTAATTCATTGAGAGTTGCTTGATGTGTCGATGATGTATACCAACTTTCGTATTGAACAGTCGAATGGTTTCCGAGATATGGATCATTATCCATTTTGAATTAAATTAGAGATGGCCGCCAAGGTTTCCACCCAATCAGGTCCCAATTCAATAGGCTTCTGGCCCTTGACCAGGTAAATAAGCATACCACATTTAGAATTCTTCAGTGGAACTATTTTCCGGCTATCTCGCTCACGTACGGACGGACGGACGGACGTATGTACGTACGGACAGACGGACGTACAAGATGACGACAATACCCCATGGCCAAAATTGGCCGAGGGGTAAAAAACAAATGACAGAGCACATCTGCAATGTACTGTACTAGACATCTTCAATAGAATTTTCAAAGTTGTCCACAAAATAATAATCAAGATAAGGGCCTGACAAGCGTATATTGACGTTGAAGATGAAGGGCAATAACGCAGGAAAAATTTTTCCAAACTCGCAAAAAGCATGGTCCTACACAGCCTAAATGATAGGGTTTTTGTAACCCCCATTTTATGAAAGATCCTTATACTTACCTTGTGCATAATATTTAATATTATGCAATACTGTTGGGTAGATTCTAAACCTCTTATACCAAATGCCAGAAAAAACGGACACCCCCCTCCAGGGCCTCCATCAACTCCGGCGACCTTGACCGCTTAAGTTCCCGCCAAAAACTCAACTCCTCAGTTTGATTCTATAATAATTATAGCATGTAAAAAACAATAACATTTATGTACCTCCCCCAGTCTTTGATTAACAGTGTGGGTGGGAGGCGGGATCGCAAGGTAAGTATAAGGGTCTTTCATAAAATGGCGGGTTACAAAAACCCTATCATTTTATATCAAGACACCTTATACTTACCTTGTGCATAATATTTAATATTATGCAATACTGTTGGGTAACCCTAGAATTTGTGGGAACCCTGGCGGGTCGGCTAACCAAAGACAAAAGGTAGATACCTGTATCAATTTGAGAGCGACAAGGCCGTCATTGATATGTAACCCAGGCCTCTCTGTTACCTGATAACTCGAGGGGGGCACCACCCTGGTGAAAGTCCGAGCTTTCTTTTGGTACACCTGCTAGGGAAAAACCCTAACAATACGAGCCTAATGACAAAGGGTAAACATTTACGTGATGATTTGGTATACTCACTTAATGCTTTCTTGACTCCGGCCGAGGCTTGCTCCCGGAGGGTGCATGCGCGTCGGACGGGTCCCTTTGGACATGAGTGCTCGAAACGCGCTTTCTAACGGAAGGTACCGGAATAGTATGCGCGGCATTGCTCAGCCTTTAAGTGAGAGTAGCCATTTCAATGCTAGCTGTCGATGTAGAAGGGTCCAGGAGATAATACTTGATAAAAGTAGCCTCAGATCTCCACTGAGCAACGTCCATGATGTCACTAAGTGAAGCTCCTTTAAATAACGCTTCCGAAGTGGCTACCGCTCTGGTCTCATGGGCTTTGGCGAAAACAAATTCTTTAGTCTGGGCAGCTGCATAGGCCATCTGAATGGTTTCAACAATCCATCGAGCGATGGTGTCTTTGGAAGCCGGTTTGTGGTTATTGATCTGATGGGTAATCCACAAATGATTGTCAGAAGTTCGAAGATGTTTGGTAGCTTCGATATAATACTTCACAGCACGCACCGGACATAAGAATTTATCGTCAGGAGAGAACTTACCTAGGTCAGCTAAAACCAAGGGTTTTGCGCCATGTTTGATAGTCTCTGTTTTCGACACAGTCAGCCCGCGACTGAAGTAACAGACCTTCGCCCGTGAAATGTAGGCGATCTTTCTCAGCGGAGAGAGCATGGATCTCTGATCTCCACCGAGCGGACGCCACAGCGACGAGAAACACAGTCTTAAGTGTCAAGATCTTAAGACTGGCCTGACCCATGGGCTCGAAAGGTGGTCTCGTAAGTGCATTCAGGACCAATTCGAGATTCCATGCAGGAGGCATTTTCTTCACCCGAGGTCGTAGGTGGAACATGCCTTTGATCAGGTCGTCTAATGGTTTGCTCTGTGTAACCTTAGACCCGTCTCGAAAACCGGAAGCCGGTTTGTGGTTATTGATCTGATGGGTAATCCACAAATGATTGTCAGAAGTTTGAAGATGTTTGGTAGCTTCGATATAATACTTCACAGCACGCACCGGACATAAGAATTTATCGTCAGGAGAGAACTTACCTAGGTCAGCTAAAACCAAGGGTTTTGCGCCATGTTTGATAGTCTCTGTTTTCGACACAAAGTCAGCCCGCGGCTGAAGTAGCAGACCTTCGCCCGTGAAATGTAGGCGATCTTTCTCAGCGGAGAGAGCATGGATCTCTGATCTCCATCGAGCGGACGCCACAGCGACGAGAAACACAGTCTTAAGTGTCAAGATCTTAAGACTGGCCTGACCCATGGGCTCGAAAGGTGGTCTCGTAAGTGCATTCAGGACCAATTCGAGATTCCATGCAGGAGGCATTTTCTTCACCCGAGGTCGTAGGTGGAACATGCCTTTGATCAGGTCGTCTAATGGTTTGCTCTGTGTAACCTTAGACCCGTCTCGAAAACCAGGGTGGATTGTCGCTATGGCAGACCGATAACCAGCTATTGTTACTGGTTGTAGTCCCTTCTCTTCGTATAAATATACGAAGAAGTCTGCTACTTCTCCCGGAGTTGTTTGAGAGGGATTCTTATAGTTTCTCTCGCACCACTCCGAGAACAGACTGAGTTTAGAGTTATAAACCCGTCTGGTGGAGGGCCTTCTACATTGTGCCATGAGATTGGCAGCTTGTTGAGAAAAGCCCTCCTGACGTTGAGATTCGATGACAGATTCCAAGCACTTAGTTTGAACATTGCTGGATTGTCGTGAACTCGACGCCCCCGGCATTGTGTGAGGAGATCTGGACGATCCGGCAGAATGCGTGGGTAGTCTACGACAAGATTGAGGAGACCACGATCGTGTCGGCCAGAAAGGAACGATTAGAATGACTCTGCAATTCTCGCTCTCGATCTTTTTGAGAACCATCGGAATTAGTATGGTCGGAGGATACGCGTAAGCGTACATTCCTGACCATGGAACCGCTAGTGCATCCACGGCATGCGCCGATGGATCCGGAAACAGGCTCACATATATTGGGAGCTTTTTGTTGTCCTTCGTGGCAAACAGGTCTACGTGAGCAGTCGACCACTGAAAGAAGACTTGTCTGAGTACCAAGTCGTTCAGCTGCCATTCGGTCGGACGGACTCTCTGTTGACGAGACAGAGAGTCGGCAAGCACGTTCCGTATCCCCGGAATATGCGCTGCTCGCAGGGTCACCTGATGCTTGATGCACCACTGGAATAGCTTCCAGGTCATAAAACATAACTGGGGGGATCGTGTCCCTCCCTGCTTGTTTATGTACGCGACCACTGTTGAGCTGTCCGACCTTACCAGAACAGCGGGAGAAACCGTTTCAACGCTAGGATGACTGCTCTCATCTCCAAGAGATTGATGTGCCAAGTCTTTTCCTGCGCGGTCCACATTCCTTGTGCCAGGTTCTCGTCCAGATGTGCTCCCCAGCCGTCCATGGAGGCGTCCGTAAATAGGACTAGACTCGATTCCGGCGGATGCAACGGGGCTCCCATGAGGAGATTGTCCCGGTTCCGCCACCAGCCGAGGGCTGATAATAGATTCGAGTCTATCGGGATTGGTTGGTTCAAATGACCTGTGCTCTGTTTCCAGAAGGACATACGGTACATTTGCATGGTCTGCGTCGAAGTGGACCATAGTTGACCACTTCTCCCAGACTGACCAGTCGGCCCAGAAGTCGCAAGAACTCTCTCGCCGGAAGAGCTCGGCAGGTGAAGAACACCGCGAGCATCTCCTCTAGCAGATCTAGGGCAGCCAGCGAAGGCCGAACCCGCCCGATCCGGAGATCGAACTGAACCCCCAGGTGTATGAACAACTGTGATGGGGTCAGCGCTGACTTGGGTATGTTGACTATCCAGCCGCTGAGAAGCGCATGGAATAGCGTCAACCTGATCGCATAGGTGACCGCCGTTTCCGATGTCCCTTCACCAACCAATCGTCGATGCAGGTGCTGATATCCACACCACACCTCCGTAGGACGACCGATAGGGCATCCACTACCCGTGTGAAAACTCGAGGGGCAGATGTAATTCCGAACGGTAATGTTTGGAATTCCAATATCTTGCCGTCGATGGCGAACCTTAGATACTTTGTGTAGTCCGAATGAATCGGTACGTGAAAGTATGCGTCCTTCAAATCTATTGAAGCGGCCCACATGCCGACCTGTAGGCCGGCCCGTACAGCTCGATGAGTTTCCATCTTGAATCTCTCGATGCGAATGTAACGGTTGAGGGGCCGTAGATTGAGGACCGGTCGCCATCCCCCGGTTTTCTTGGACACCAAAAACATCCTGGTGTAAAACCCCGGATCCGTTGCCGGATCTTTCACCTCTACTACCGACGCTTTGGCGAGGAGGGAAGTTATCTCGTCCCGTATAATGGTAATTAGACGGGGGTCTCGAGGTAACGGGGTCGCTGTCAGCGGAGGTGAACGGTTTGGAGCGCGCCATTTCATTCGATAACCTTCCGCGACAATCTGCCTTACTAGGCTGTCTGCGCTGTATAGATTCCACCAAGAGGTGAAATGGGCGAGACGGCCTCAACCGGCAGTTCTGGACGCCGACACAGAAGTGTCGAGTCCGGTGGGTCCCCCCCAAACTCGTGCTGAGCTTGAGGTTGGTGTCCTGGGCAGTGGGGGAGCGCACACTGACATGTCAGGTGCGTTTCCCACCCTTACCAGCGGGCTTAGAGGGGTTGTTAGACCCTTTCTTGCCCTTCCCCTTGCCATGGTTGCCTCTTCTGGCTTTCTTGGGCTTCGAAGAGCCGGAGAAAGTATCAGTAGGCCTGGAAACACTGGCTTTGTGTTTCCCCTTAGCAAGGGTCTGGTGTTGTTTGACCATGGACTCAAGCTCCTGAGAGTCAATATGACCCTCAGCAGCGTAAGCTTTGAGTCCATCGGAGAACAGCTCATCATTACCGAGAGGTAAGTTGATGAGGTTCTGCGCATGGTCTTTTGAGCCCAGTCGAGACTCAGCCAGGAAGAGTCTCCGTCGGGCAATCTGCACCCTGGCTATCACCCTCGTCAGAAGGTCCAACAACGTTGCAGTAGCCAACTGCATACAGTGGTAGAACTCTGGAGGTGCTTGAGGAACCGATAGCGGTTCTCCAACACCAGCCGGAAGCACCACGGGTTTCGGAATCGCTTCCGCATCCATGGAGTGCAGCCGGGACACTGCATCATCAGCCGTACGCTGCAGGGCAGCTACGTGCGATGCGTGTGTCATGTGCAGTAGGTGGCTAAAGGTTCGTAACCCGGCCCGGGCCGAACACTCTGCCGCCTTGAGCACTTCCTCCACTGACCGGCGCAACGTATCGTTTGGATGTAGATCCTCCCGATGTTGCTTGCCTGTCAGGAAAAAGGCGGACTGCCATCCAACCTTCGAAGCCGATTCCGTCCGCTTGACTTCGGACGGAGGGCCTTTGAAGAGCTCAGTGAACCTGGGTGGAGCCGTACGCAGGAAACGCTTACCTTTTCCCTGCGGTCTCACCGACAGCGCATCGAAAGCCTGATCCACGAATGGATCCAGCCCTAACGAAGGTAGCTCAGGCCGGCGAGCCGGCGGCTGACCTGTTAGCGATCGCTTAACGGGTTCTTGCTGCTTAGTGTTCGAAGGGACACCGCACACTTCAGCAGCATACGCTCGGCCATATGTCCTCTTGGACCAGGAGCTGTGGGCCTCCCGGCATCTTCTGTTGGGCGGCAGCCCGCAGAAGAGCCGCATCGATAGTATCATCGATGGTATCCACATGCTCCTGGTTCAAGTCAACGTGAGGGACGGAGTCCTCTCCGGATCTTGAACCGAGCTCCATATCCGTATCCTCAAGCATCCGATCATCAAGAGAGCCGATGACGGAGCCGGATGAAGATCCTAGGTCACCCGTGGGGCATGACCAAGAGGATTGGATATGCTCCCCGCTCAACGGGTAACCGTCACGGCCGAGGCCGGATGTTCCCGGTTGAGCAGGGTCATGATCACGATGCCGGGCTAGCAACCCGGCATCGGAGTGATCACGGCCACCGTACGACGCCACAACACGGACCGAGCGGTCCGTGTCGGCCGGAGATTGATCGACCTCAATCTCGGCTAGGCTGGTGGACTTAGCCATCCCGTCGAGCACAGTTGTGTTCCGACCCATACCATCACCCGTCGGACCCCGAGAGGGATCGGACGGTGTCTCACTAGTGACTAGAGTCGTAGGAGCAGCCGATGGTCTGGGTGGAACTACAAGAGTCTCAGACGGGCCGCGCACAGTCTTGGCTCGCACCTTTGACTTGCGCGCCCTGCGTTTCTTGGTCGAAGAAGGACCAGGGGGCTTTCCCAACGCGGCGCTCCCCATACGGGGGACCACGAACACCGGTGAGTCTATTTCGCCGGCAGCCGTAGCACCCTGGGACAAGCCCAGAGCACGATAAAGCTCCGCAAAACGTGCATCAAGCTCCGCTTCGGGTATAAATCTTCCTACGGGTTGGGAAACCGATGGAAGACCCGAATCGGAGGCAGCCGGGTTCATGGTCGGTAGCACGGACCGTGAACGTACTAACAGCCAGCGCTGAAAGACATCCTCCGGCCAGGCAGAGCATACCTCGCACCTATTCCCTTCCGTACATAGCGAGCATTTCGAGCACTCATGCCCAATGGTACCCTTAACCGACCATTGATGGCATTTAGAGCAACCGGACGGGGACGCTTTTCCAGATTTATCCGAGTCAGACATAATTCTGAAAAATATAGATATGATTATATTAGTGCCAATAATCATATCATACAGAGCAATCAACTTCTCACAGTGCCAGCTCTGAGCTTATAGAACGATCCCTCACAGGTGTAGTCCTCTCATAGTGTACTACGGACCTCATATAATTATACCACCACAACAACATAGATGCCACTATGTGTACAGAAGCGAGCTCAGTCAATAAAGAAAGTCTCAGTTTCTAGGTATTATTATAAGAGATGGACCCCATCGTAACTGTCCATTCGTAAAAGCCAAGCGTACAACACCGTAATGCGCAACAATGAATAGTGATTCACTGTATAGGTATCAGTATAGCCCCACTTGACTGAATACCTTTGCAGCACTACATGCTGAACTACTATACATGTGCCAATGTATAGTTGATAATTACGGTACACATATATACATAAACTGTAAATAGTATTGGAGCGAAAGAATGTTTGGAACGTGAAACATTCTATTAGTATTTATTCGCATAACATGCCAAAAAAACTTCGCATCGTTCTCCTAATATACAGACAACAATGTGCTGTTGTTGTGATACACCTTTCTCTGAAACATAAATCCAAAGTGCGAATATCAGTACAGAGATCAAGCTATAGTATAGCTGTTCTACATGTACCTGCTTTGTCTTGCCAAGGTATATCCAACAACCTATAGAAATTCGCACAATGAGTTCACAGTAACAAAGAGGTTACGTAACTTCTCCAGCAAAGGACTCTATGACCCCGACGCTCTATCTCGAGAGAGTGTGCTGTCGGTCAAAATGGCTGCCTAGTAACATGTCAACAAGAGTCCCCTACCAGATCAGTAACGCTCAACGTAACCTATGATCGTAAAAGCCAATTCTGTGCCATAGTTTGTCGTGCCAGCCTTGCCGTGCCAGGCATTTAACATATTTATCACAATGGTATACGATTTACAATGAAACAACGTATATATTATTCTCAATGCAGAGCAGAATAATCCCATAGTGAAAGCATAGACCCGATATGCTTGTTTACAGAATGGCGAGCACCATTCTGAGCGATCCCATACACTGAGGATTTCTACTGTACATATTTTTTAACAAAAATATACAATGAAATGCGGTAAGGAATTCGGTATAATGAGAAAGTACATAAATGTAAAAACTCACGGACCAATACGGGAGGCTTGAGAGCACGAGTAAATCCAATGAATGTATATGAATCTCCATAGTTGAGGAGCAAAGTAAATTCACGTGTGGGTTTGATCGTGCTAGAAATCAAACTGAGGAGTTGAGTTTTTGGCGGGAACTTAAGCGGTCAAGGTCGCCGGAGTTGATGGAAGCCCTGGAAGGGGGTGTCCGTTTTTTCTGGCATTTGGTATAAGAGGTTTAGAATCTACCCAACAGTATTGCATAATATTAAATATTATGCACAAGGTAAGTATAAGGTGTCTTGATATAAAATGCAAGTTTCAAAGTTGTCGATCAAATAGTAACTGAGCTGTCGTCCAGACAAATTCGGCCATATGGACGGGAGGATGGACAAATATCCCCACGGTATATGCCCACCCCCTCTAATCAGAGGGGTCATAATCACCGCCATGCTTTTAGTGCTTGGCATATTGCTAATTGTGTTGTTCCCCTGCATATGGTGGACTAACAATTATATTTGAAACATCTCACAAGGCTGCATTTTCAGTCATTATGAAATAACATTTGACCTTTCGAATTTTGTCTCCCGAATAATTTGACCTCTTTGTAGCTACATGGGAAGATCGGTATAATATACTTTTATATAAGTATGATTTTTTTTAGTACTGTGACTTCGATCTATTGACACAGACACTCCAGTGACCTTTCAAGACGATCAGAATTACAAGGAAAGAACACAAGCGTTCTGAGAACCCCAACATCTCGCCTTGCGGGGTCATCCGCCAAAGGTGCAGCAGTATTGAAAGCATACATGTAGAGCAAACAATAAGGTCTGGAATAGGTGATGTGGTACAGACAATAATGTCTGCAATAGATTATGTGGTACAGACAATAACATCAGTCCCATGTGGGATTACTGGCAAAAGTTAATCCCATGTAGGATGGATAGGTCAGTGCCGTCGGATTACTGGTACATAGGGCAGTCCAGTGTGAGATTACTGCTGGATAGTTCAGTCCCATGTGAGATTACTGCTGGATAGGCCAGTCCTGTGTAGAATTACTGCTGGGTGGACCAGTCCCATGTTATTACTGATGGATAGTCCCCTGTGGGATTACTGCTGGATAGTCCAGTCCCAAGTGGGATTACTGCTGGATAGGCCAGTCCTGTCTGGGATTACTGCTGGATAGATGAGTCTTGTATGGGGTTAATGCTGGATAGGACAGTCCCGTGTCGGATTACTGCTGCATAGGCAGTCCCGTGTGGGATTACTGCTGCATACGGCAATCCTGTGTGGGATTATGGCTGAGGAGGCCAGTCCCATGTGCGATTACTGCTGGATAGGGTAAACCTGCGTGGGATTACAGCGGAATAGGTCAGTCCCATGTAAAACGTGAAGCTGCGCTATCGAAACCCCTCGGCTCTGAACCCCAGCTATTATAATGTAAGGGTGTCTCTACCAATTGATTGGCTTGTGGGAAGAAATATTTACCCCTGGTATTGTAAGTGTACTTTCTTTGAAAAAAAAAGAAAAGTTTTCCTCCCCTTAAATTAATTTGTTTCTGGAATAAATTGAAAGAGCTGTATCGATGTCTCACTAAAACAACAGTACACATGGCTAGATAAATACAGTACATGTATACTAAATGGCACATGTATGTCATTTTCAAAACAGATTTGCAAGCATTCTTTGCATTGTCTAAGAAAATAAATCAATAAATCAGTCATCCAATCAATAAATAAATGTGATAGTATACTAACATGATATAGAAATAATATGCAAACTTAACATTGGAATTAGTGGATTTTGTTAGACAAGGGGCATACTTTCTGACACAACTCATTTTTGATAGGCATCTAGTGTCATTTTCAAAACAGATTTGCAGGCATTCTTCGCATTGTGTAAGAGAATAAATCAATAAATCAGTCATCCAATCAATAAATAAATGTGATAGTATACAAACATGATATAGAAATTATATGCAAACTTAACATAGGAATTAGTGGATTTTATTAGACAAGGGGCATAACTCTGCAAAATACTTTCTGACACGACTCATTTTCGATAGGCATCTAGTTCAGGTCAAGAGAAACAACTGTATCACGTTAGGATGTTGTATATGGAAAGGTTCTGAAATTATCACAATAACAAATCATAAATGGATTTTTATTTGTAAAAAGGGGCATAACTCTGCAAAATATTGTCCGAGATGACTCATTTTCGATAGGCTTCTGATTTACGTGAAGATAAATAGATGTAACAAGTTTGGTTGCCATGCATGAAATGGTTCTGTAGATATCGCGGTAACGGATTTTATTAGACAAGGGGCACAACTCTGCAAAATACTTTCTGACACGACTCATTTTCGATAGGCATCTAGTTCAGGTCAAGAGAAACAACTGTATCACGCTAGGATGTTGTATATGGAACAGTTCTGAAATTATCACAATAACAAATCATAAATGGATTTTTATTTGTAAAAAGGGGCATAACTCTGCAAAATATTGTCCGAGATGACTCATTTTCGATAGGCTTCTGATTTACGTGAAGATAAATAGATGTAACAAGTTTGGTTGCCATGCATGAAACGGTTCTGTAGATATCGCGGTAACGGACGGACGGACGTACGTACGTACGGACGTGCGTACGTACGTACGGACAGCCGTACATGATGACGACAATACCCCTAGGCCAAAGTTGGCCGAGGGGTAATAATGGCTGGATAGGTCAGTGCCATGTGGGATTACTGCTGCAAATTGCAATCCAGTGTCATATTACATCTGGATAGGTCAGTCCCATGAGAGATTACTGCTGCATAAGCCGGTCCCGTGCGAAATTACTGCTGGAAAGGCCAGTCCAATGTGGGATTACTGCAGGATAGGCCAGTCCGGTCTGGGATTACTGCTGGATAGGTCAGTCCCGTGTGGCATTACTGCTGGATAGGCCAGTGCCATTGGGATTACTGCTGGATAGGTCAGTCCTGTGTGAGATCACTGTTGAATAGGTCAGTCCCAAATAGGATTACTGCTGGACAGACCAGTTCGGTCTGGGATTACTGCTGGATAGGCCAGTCCCGTATGGCAATACTACTGGATAGGACAATCCCATTTTGGATTACTGTTGGATAGGTCAGTCCCGTGTGGGATTACTGCGGGATAGGCCAGTCCCAAATGGCATTACTGCTGGATAAACCAGTTCGGACTGGGGGCTGGGGATTACTGCGGGAGAGCTGTGACCAAGGAAAACATGAAACATGTCCACCAAGTATTATAATCATCCCACGAAAGGTTCAACAAACTTTCCGTGTGCAGATCTACATGTCAATTTTTGCCCAACAAAAACCTTATCAATGGAAAGGTACAAAGTCTAAACTGCAATAATTAGGAAAAAAATTCATATTTAATGTCATATTTCTTAAATAGCACATGCACATCGTCGAATCACATTGAACTTGGGTAGCAACTGTCAAACTCATCCAATGAAAGCTGACAGCTTCAGAAAACTTTCCATGTACAGGTGTACAAGTATATACATGTACATCGTTATTGGCAGATTAAGACAAAACCCTCAAAATTTGAACAAAAATTAATACTTCATCTCCTAAATACCACAGGTACATCTTCTAATAATAAGAAACATGTGTACCAAGTTTCATAATCATTCAATGACAGCTGACAGCTGCAGCAAACTGTGGTGTACAGATGTACATGTGCACTTCAGCTAAACGCAAAACTCATTCATTTCCCATAATTTGGAGAAAAATTAATATTTCATCTCAAAAATAGCACAAGTTCATCATCCAATCATAAGAAACAAGTGTACCAAGTTTCGTAATCATCCAATGAGAGCTGACAACTGCAGCAAACTTATCATGTACATGTATATGTATACATGTAGAGGCCTTCATGTACAATTTACCTAAACAGAAAACTCAATCATTTGCCACAATCTGGAGAAAAATTAATATTTCTTGTCAAGAATAGCACAGGTACATCCTCTAATCATAAGAAACATGTGTACCAAGTTTCATAATCATCCAATGACAGCTGACAACTGGAGCAAGCTTACCATGTACATGTAAATCTGTACCTGTAGAGGCCTACATGTACAATTTACCTAAACAGAAAACTCATTCATTTGCCATAATTTTGAGAAAAATTTATATTTCTTCTCAAAAATAGCACAGGTACATCCTCTAATCATAAGAAACATGTGTACCAAGTTTCATAATCATCCAATGACACCTGACAACTGTAGCAAACTTACCATGTACATGTATATGTATACATGTAGAGGTATACATGTACAATTTACCTAAACAGAAAACTCATTCATTTGCCATAATTTTGAGAAAAATTAATATTTCTTCTCAAAAATAGCACAGGTACATCCTCTAATCATAAGAAACATGTGTACCAGGTTTCATAATCATCCAATGACAGCTGACAACTTCAAGAAACTTTCCAAGTACAGATGTACATGTGCACCTCAGCTAAACGCAAAACTCATTCATAGGGATTTAACATTAGAGTACCCCAGGGGTAGTACCCCCAGGTGGCATACCCACCCCCAATATTTTTTTTATTTTTTTTATATTTTTTCAAATTTTTCTAGATTTTTTTTTAACTTGCTAAACATAAAACCTTATCATTTCCAGGCAGGGGACACCGACATCGACACCGACACCGACGACGACATCCTCTCTCCCCCCTCACAATATCTCCCCTTTACTTCGTAAGGCGAGATAATAATAATTGCGGCCCTTCGATTGTGATAGCGGTGGGGCATGAGAAGGATGTCTATCTTGAAAACTTCCACCGATGACCTATTCAGAGCTATTTGCATGTGACAAATTCTGTACATTCCCTTCATTTTAGAATGGCCATATCTAAACAAGAGATGGGGATTCAAATTTAAATTATGATAAGGACTTGTAAATATATATGCAGAATTATTGTGTGCAATGATAGCTATTTGTTTGAGACTTCAGCAATACTGACCTCAAAACTAACACATTTGGGGTATCAAAATATATCTCCAAGGGTTTCTTCGTTGCTATGTGTTAGAGGTATACTTGAAATTCTCTCACATTCTGCAGCCTTGCAGTGGAGTTATATCCGGGACTGGTGCTCAGGCTGCAGTGACCTTAATCTTTGCATGACCTTTTGACCTCAATATCAATAGCTTTCTTCTTTGCCAATAGTGTGAGTTATGGCATGAGTTATAACATGATTTATGGGTTTTATTTTTTTAATAGTTTTGTTTTGTTTGCTCAGATACTAGATTCCTATTACAGGTTGTGGTAAGACAGAATAATGACACACAGTAAGTGCATCTGGCAAAGAACTATCATCTGGCAGCATGTGTAAACATTTAACAGGAAAGAAACAGTTTTCTCCAGAATAAAATAATTATTTAAGATGTAGAACCTCCCATCTTTTATTGTGTTCTGTCCAATTCCTGGATTTTTTGGGTAAGTGACCTGACCTTTGAAATTTTGATCTTAAAATGAATAGGGTTCCCCCTTGCCCCATGGGTACTGTATACCTAAAGTATGGTAGCCTACCATCCATAACCTGACCAGTACAAGAGATATCGCACAGACATAGAAAAAGTTAGTTGATGGACAGAACTCGCTAGATCGCATAATACAAGCGAGCATGATTTAACGTCGTTTTCAACAATCTTTCAGGCATATCACAAAGTTTGGGTCCTGTTACTTTCACACCAGGACCCCGCAAGATTGGAGTTCTATTCCTTTTACTACCGTGGGTGTATAACAACTGATAGGAATATTTCTACACAACAAACTACATTTTGTTTCATATTTCAATGAATTTTTACACTAGGATGATATCAGACAGTGAGGAGTCAACTAGATACAGTTGATCGATTCAGCGGAGTAAAACTGGAGAGTCTATTTTCTCTTTGCCCCATCTTCTAACATGGAAGAGTATTTTGAACCGTTGATATCTCACGCAATTTTATGCATATGTAATATATTTCCCAGTAGTCAAAGAAAATGTTGTTTTCTTCGAATACTGGGAAAATATAGTACAGACAAGCTCTTCTTTATTTTCTCAATAGAGTGAGAGTGGGCCATTATTGCATTCTGCAAGTTTTCCTTGTTTTTAACGAGCTATTGTTGGGTATACGTGTCGGGGGTTTTATACTGCAAATGACAGTTTTATATTCTGGGTTAAAGATGAACTGGGGAAATGTCTGATTTGTCCGAGTGGGAAAATTCTTCAAGTTGGAAACTGTCCATATCCAGCCCCTAGGTATGCCTATATTTATACTGTCAGAATGTGCCAGAACATCTGTCTGTATCAAAACCTCCTGAGAGAAGTACATGTATATCCTGGCCCCATTTACAGATGGACAGTTTATTCCCAAAAATGTCTTATATCTAGCACATAATCTAATTGGAAAAGTTGATAACATATTATCAAAATGTCATATGGTACTAACTCTCAACATGAGGCCCCAGAGGTGCTACAACCTCTCAGCCCATTAACAGTCCGGACCAAGATGTTTTTATGGGTATAGGAGTTTGGAGGGATAGCACGCATTCTAGCTCATTTCCGGCAAATAAAATATATAATTTTGGATAAAACACCAATTGCATTCCCCGTGTAGCAGTGCAGTAAAGAGTCCGCACGCTTGCACTGTACCATATACCCGCAGGTCTGGTCGGTCGGTGAAATTGATATTGTACATGTATCTTATATATTGCAATTGCATATTATCAGCGCTTACACAATATATTTCCGTGATATGTGCGCTAAAATCGTAACCGGGTATTAATTTCTCTCAAGGTCGTTCGATGTAAATACCCCAAAATGCCTGTTCCTATTTTGATTCAAGACCATGAAATTATTTGCCACAGACACGAAGTCAATGATATCTGTACGTTCCTTGTGGATAGTCATTACGGACAGATTACTGAAACGACGAGCGATTCATGGACGAGCGAAGCCAGGTCTTGATACGACGGGCAGTCGAGAAAGATCGCTCCCCAACAGCATCAGTAGCTGGGTTGACAAGAATGAGTTTGAAAAGGACTTTGACCTCTGAAAGCAGACACTTATAATTAGTCGCTGGTTTCAGGTAATGGAAAGCAGAATAAATGTCTCTGAAGCAAGAGTAAGTTGCGTTTGGTAACATTATCTTAAGCAATGGAAGCTGTGTTTCAAAGCTGAGAATATTGATATCGTTCGAATATTCTCGCTTCACAAAGTCAAGTTGATTCAAGTAGTCCTCTCCATTGAGGCAATTCAAAAGCAAGCTCTCCATCTTTGCATATGCCTGAAAACCCCGGTTGATCAAACCTTCTGTGAATGCCACTCACGGAAAGATCAATGGCTTCAAAATATATTCTCCTGTAATGATCTTCGCACGTGGCGGGAAATGTTGACAACCCTTCGCCTATTTCAATCCTACGGGGTGCACAACGGTTTCTGGGGATTGAAGGATCTGATATTTCGAATTCATTTGCCTTTTTCTTGACAAGACAAAAGAAAGCTTGGAAGTTTTCATCGGTTCTCATCCCCTGCAGAACACGACATACAAGTTCTGCGTTGTGTTGTCCATCAACTGCTGCCAGTTTGGATTTCTGCAGCATTTTGGACAGATTCTCTCAGCAAGATTCAAACCAAAGAAAAAGTCAACAGATTTCATCTGAGCCTTGACGCCAATGATTTGTGCTCGCATATCCGAATCAAGTTTACCCTCTAGACATACTAGACATAAGTCCCATTCTGTTTGAAGGGGTTGATAGTTATCCAAGACACGATGGAAACTCTCTGCCCGAACTGTCCATCTGGTTGGACATAAAACTTTGAGCCCTGGTGTATCTAACTCAAGTTGACTTTTCAGTTGCTCGAGAATGCCTTGTCTCTTTGGGGAAAATTTAAAGAACCCGGATGCTACTGTTGATCAGCGAGCGCCAACTATCCTTGCCTTTTATTCAGAATCATAAATTGACATTGTAGTGGACATACAAAGCGGCAACACAAAGAACTACAGACCGCAACTTTAGAATTTGTTCATTTCCGAAATGCGGAAAGAATAAATATTAAACTCCTTATATTCCGGTTCAACGAGTCCACACAAGAGGCATTTTGATCGATATAATTTTTCCTTGTCTCATGAAAAGTGGGGGGGCTGCAGCCTCTCCAGCCCCCCCCCCCCCGGCTCCGCGGCCCCTGTGATATGTAGGCGCAAGTGAGTGACACGCAATCACAAGTGCCATCTCATGGCATGGTATCTGCATACCAAATTTGAGAAGAATGCAATGAGCAGTCCTGAAGTTATTGTCCGAAAACCAGATATAGATTTTGCCATCAGGTGGTGCCACCTGTGAGCACAAGTGGGCGAAATACAATCCAAAGGGACAACTCATGGCATGGTATATAAATACCAAATTTGAAAAACATCCAATGAGCAGTTCCGACATATCGCCTTGAAATGAATTTTGGATTTTGCCACCACCTGTTGGCGAAAGACAATCCCCAGCAACCTGTCATGGTATATTCATACAAAACTTGAGAAGGTGAGTGGTTCAAGTTATTGCCCAGAAACAAATTTTGCCACCAGGTGGCACCACCTCTAGGCGCAAGCAGGAGAAACACAATCCCGTGTGATATCTCATGGCAAGGTAATATACATGTATCCAACTTGAAAAGAATCCGATGAGAAGTTCTTAAATTATTGCCTGGAAATGCAAATAGGATTTTACCACCAAGTTGGGCCACCTGTTGGCCAAAGTAGTCAAAATGCAATCCCAGACGACATCTCATGACATGGTATATGCATACCAAATTTTAGAAGAATTTTATGAGCGGTTCTCAAGTTATTGCCCAGAAACGAATTTCAGATGGACAAAACGGATGGATGCACTGATAGGCGGGCAATCGGAATCCATTATACCCTCTAATCCAGTATATATAGTACTATTTGCAGGGGTGTATCCACATATCTGTAGGAAAAAATATGTAGAGTTGTGATCTTATTGCCCAGGCCTGAAACTAAATGTTGGATTGGGCTTTTGTCTGAATTTTTTTCTGTTCGCTGTGGCTTTTGTGCAAATCCCCAAAAGAATGCTGTATTATTCTCAACATTGTTCATCATTTTCACAGAATAGCTTTCATTTATCGCGTAGCGAGGGCACATGTTGTTGTTGTAATTGATTGAGAACCCCAAAATCTCGCCTTGCGGGGTCATCCGCCGAAGCTGCAGCAGTATTGAAAGCATACATGTAGAGCAAACAATAATGTCTGGAATGGGTGATGTGGTACGGACAATAATGTCTGGAATAGAGTATCTGGTATAGACAATAACATCAGTCCCATGTGGGATTACTGCCATATAGGTTAATCCCATGTAGGATGGATACGTCAGTGCCGTGGGATTACTGCCGTATAGGGCAGTCTAGTGTGAGATTACTGCGGGATAGGTCAGTCAGACCAGTCCGGTCTGGGATTACTGCTGGATAGTTGAGTTCTGTACGGGATTACTGTTGGATAGGTCAGTCCCGTGTGGCATTACTGCTGGATAGGTCAGTGCCATTTGGGATTACTGCTGGATAGGTCAGTCCCGTGTGGGATTACTGCGGGATAGGTCTGACCTAGGAAACCATGAAACATGCCCACCAAGTTTTATAATCATCCAATGAAAGATTCAGCAAACTTTCCATGTACAGATCTACATGTAAATTTTTGCCCAACAAAAACCTTGTTGAAAACGTACAAAGTCTAAACTGTGATAATTAGGACAAAAATTCATATTTAATGTCATATTTCTTAAATATCACATGCACATCTTCGATTCACATTGAACTTGGGTAGCAAATGTCAAACTCATCCAATGAAAGCTGACAGCTTCAGCAAACTTTCCATGTACAGGTGTACATGTATATACATGCACATTATCATTGGCAGAATACTTAGACAAAACCATCAAAATTTGAACAAAAATTTATATTTCATCTCCTAAATAGCATATTTCATCTCCTAAATAGTATAGGTACATCCTCTAATCATAAGAAACATGTGTACCAAGTTTCATAGTCATTCAATGAGAGCTGACAACTGCAGCAAACTTTCTATGTACATGTGCACTTCAGCTAAACGCAAAATTCTATCATTTGCTATTTAAAAATTAATATTTCATCTTAAAAATACCACAGGTACATCCTCTAATCATAAGAAACATGTGTACCAAGTTTCATAATCATCCAATGACAGCTGACAACTGCAGCAAACTTTCTAAGTACAGGTGTTCATGTGCACTTCAGCTAAACGCAAAACTCTTATCATAGGGATTTTAACATTGGAGCACCCCAGGGGTAGTACCCCCAGGTGAAATACCCATCCCCACATATTTTTTTTATATTTTTTTATATTTTTTCTAAATTTTCTAGATTTTTTTTGAATTTGCTAAACCAAAAACCTTATCATTTCCATGCCAGGGACACAGACACCGACAACAACATCCTCTTTCCCCCCTCACAATGTCTCCCCTTTATTTCGTAAGGCGAGATAAAAAGGGATGATAATGCACTATTTTTTTCTAGGTTTAAAAAATTTCATACTTTTGGCAGATTCTGAGACTGCTACGGATCAAAGAGGAACAATCAATAACAAGCAGTCAGAGGATGCTAGGTCCCCGCTGAAATGGCAGTGATAGTTTTGAGAGTGTTGTTGGTCTCAGGGGATACACATGAGGGAGGCAACTGCTACTTCATATGCGTAGGAAGGACTCCCAAGGTTTTGAGATCGAACCATGATTGCTGCTGTACCATAGTTCCTACGCAGTGTAAAGCACAGAAATTATGTAAATACTATTATTATATCACTATTTAATTTATCTGTCAACAAATGTGTCTATAAATATATATACATGTATAAATATGTGATTATAAAATATAAAAGAGCCATAGTTGTCCAATAAGTATCTGAAAGAAACCTCTGCAAATGCTCCAGATCACAGCAAAGGGGCTATAGAATTGAAGTCTGTTTTCAGGGGGGAGGAGAGGGGCTATAAATGTTTGTAAGCATGCTTACAGGTTAACCAACGAAACTTAGATTTTGCCATCAGGTGGTGCCACCTGTAGGCGCATGCGAGCAAAATGCAATCCCAAGCATCATCTCCCGATCTGGTATATAAAAGACACAAAGAAGCAACCATTTTAAATCAGTGGCGCCACCTTCAGGCAGATTTTTCTGAATGCCAAATTTCAGAGGAATCGAACCAAGCATTTGAAAGTTATCGTTGCAAAGCATTTGAACCGACATCCATGGACACGAATCAGCGAGACATAATTTGAACCAGTGATGCCACCTTCAGGCAGATCTTGCTGAAACACATATACCAACCGATGTCTAGTCACAGTAAATGCATATGCCAAATTTTCGGAGGAATCGGACAAAGCGTTTGGACGTTATCGCTTGCGAAGAATTTGAACCGACATCCACGGACACAAAGAAGCGACATCCATTTTAAAGTCCCCCGGTCGTGTTGTGGTGGGGAATAGCAAAAATATATCAGGGTTGCAAAGTGCCTGTGCTCTGAGAATAATCTAGCTGTAATGTACAGTGTCGACAAACGATTCATGATAGAAATCGTCACATGTCGACGAGAAGTTGTTTACTGCCAGTCTAGCTTCTGAATTATCGATTTGATTCAAGTATATTTCATATATAAATTGAAATAATTATTCTTACTGGAGTCACATTTGTCTCCTTTCCAACCAGACTTGCAGCCAAAACAGTTTCCATTCACTGCATCACAGTTATTATTGTTATAACAGTTTTGGCTGCAATAATCAACACAGTCTTGACCAAACCGCCCCGAGATACATTCTGAAAAATCAAAACAAAAACTTAGTAAAAGGCATATACATGAAAGAGGACATATATACATGTATATATGAGAAGCCAGGCGGTAAATCCATTCACCTTTCCAGGTCATACTAATTAGGAGATTGAATTGATCTGTCAGGCAGTCACATTATGATTACCCAGGATATCAAGTTGATTGGATCATGCAGAATGATAAACATTAATTGAATCCTGTTGAAACATAAAAGTTTGCGCTGACTCAGTTACAGTTGCCACTCTGCAACATTGATGTAAGGTTGTCTATAGGGACACAAAACTCCAGGCTTCATAGATGAATCAAATAACACTAACACATGCAGTCTTTCAAACTAGTGACAGTCTGTTTCCATCCTGTTTTGCCTGAACTTGATTTTAACCAACCTTTTCATTCTTTTACATGAAAATTCTGAGGAATGGGAACATCAATACACCAATATTACTGACACCAGACCCCCTTAAAATTCCACTACATTCCACCTTAAATATGCTGAAGGGTGCACATGTACATGTGTAGTTGTAGTTTATGCCGCTGTACCAATATAGTCACTTATATAGTACAAATACTTACTCTTGTCACAATTGTTCAATTCAAGTTGATAGCCAGGTCTACAGACTCTGCACTCCCCTGTGACATGGTGACAACCATTACATGTGACAGAACATGCCAGTTGGCAGTCAGCTCCAAAAGACCCAAACTGGCATTCTATAAGATCAATGTTAAATACATGTAACACAAATGGCTTTATTTGTCAGAATTCATTCCATAGCAGTTTAC